>CM076572.1:726154036-726444959 GCA_034641835.2 Pinus albicaulis | reverse complement strand
TCCCTATTTTCCACAAAACCAACACTTTAGCTTACTCTTCTTCCCTTTCAATTTTGACCGAGAGTTGTTTTTCTGACTGAAGCATTTTTCTTTAGATCGACCTCTAACCATCATTGCTTCTAATGTAGAGGTTTATAAATTTGACCTTTTCCTCGTTTCTTCAGACAACATAGCTCCAACAACATCATCAAATTCAATGGTTTCTGATGAACTAAGACTTATAGAAGTAAAAAAATGATCCCATGACTCAGGCAAAGAGCATAATAAAGTTACATCTTTATCTTCTGAATCAAATTTTACTTCTATGCTATCTAACTGCACCAAGAGAGTATAAAGGTATTCAGATGATCGGTTATTGATGTACCTTCCTTCATGCGGAAGCTGTACAACTGTCTTTTCAGAAGAATCTTGTTTGTTAAGGATTTAGTCATGTACAGTTTTTCTAGCTTTTTCCATAGACCAACGGCTGTTTTCTCTGACACGATGTTAAATAAAACATTATCCGCCAAACACAATCGTATGCCGCTCAGTGCTATGTCATTGATGTCACTCCATTCATCATATATCATGGTGAAAGGTTGTTTGGATTTTCCCAAAAGTGCCTTCGCCACACCTTTTTGTACGATTAAATCTTGCATCTTGACTTTCCAGATTTCGAAGTTATTCCTCCCATTAAACTTCTCAATGTCAAACCGAGCAGTTTGAGTTTTTGCCATTTTTAACAATAGAACAGCACCATACACTGTCAATCAATTGTAGAACCACCTAAGTGTACCAAATTTACATTTTTATAATAATTGATTTATTTAATCAAAACATTTTCAATTCTCAAATATTCTCACTAGATTATAAAGGCATCCAACACTGAATGCTTCATGGACCTCCTCATTACTGCCATCGATGTCGCCCTGTGTTCACCAGCTGTGTTCAATGCATTATCTGATGACTCACATTATGTTGATGACTCAACCCTCACAAATATGAACTCGGCCACATAGTCTCATGGTCCATGGCCTCACGGTTTAGTTTTTCAACTGCAGTAAGCAAACCATTTACATGCATATTGAACTGTATGCAGTCACACTTGGTAGTAGAATCCGGGGATGAAATAGAAGCTACAAGAAAGAACAAGGCTCCCAACTTTCAGGGACCTTCTGTACCTCAGGTCGAATGATTTTGCAGCAGTCCTGCAACTTGATCCACACACGCACAGTCTCCACAATGAGCCGTCGATCAGCCTTCACACCTCAAGGGATATCACCACGATGGGATCCTCGAAAACTATCACACTGCATGAAATTACGCCTTCAAAATTCGCTGTTAGCATGAATCACTACAATAGGCAGCTCAACTAGCTCTGATACCAATCGTACGAATTAACACAGCAGAAAGCTTAAATAAATTCAGAGAAAACATTTAACATGGTTCACCCAACCAATCTGGGCTACATCCACCAAACAGAGGTATCGAATTTCTTATTATTCAACAGGAGATTACAACAGCAGATTTCTCACATCTGCACTTCCTCTTCCTCTCATCCCTCATAATAATTTGTTCTGCCTCTACAGGCTTACAATTTATAGATGTAGTGATGAAACTGAATAATAAATTCAATTGCATCCTATCACAACAAAATAGGATTAATTATCTCCTCTTCAAGATTTGATGCCATCAGTTTTGCAACAAAACCTATTGTTGGAATTATCCAAGAGATTTGTGCCAAAATAATATGGAAAATCTCAACATGCCTTTCACCCTCTTTGATCATCTTCCCAGAACCCTAGGTGTGTGGAATGCTTGAAACAATTATCAGTGTTGTCTTCAAAGTTCTCTATAGCCCTTTCAAGTTCATTCATTTCTGTCTAATTAACCTCACCTTTTCCCCTATTTCATTTATATTTTATAAAAAATCTCTTTTCATGTTTCGGTTCTTGATGTACCTCCTTCATGTGATTTGATGCATTGGATCCATACATGGCAAATTGCTGGCCCAATCAGGCTCAGAAACCATGATTCTTCTTGAACAAAAACTGCTTCCTCTCTCTTTGCTGTGAATGTCTTCATTTTGGAGCAGGCCTCTTATCTTACCAATTCTCTGTTGATGGTCACTTTAACACTCCTGCAGAAATGTCAAAATGCACACTTGCCTTTTCCAGAACTTGAACTTGATAAGGTGGTCTTCTTAGGAGATTTTTTGATCTTTCTTGAACAACCATGTGCTGAGCTTCTTTTAGATTTGAGCCAACTTCTAGCATAGGAAAAGCAGCGCTTTAAACACCAATGAAGACCCTACAACCTATGAAACCCTAATGACCTAGTGGTAGGATCCTTTGACCTGGTCTTTAATTGAAACTTGGCTTGGGGTTTTCAAGTGTAAAAATAGAGTATTTGACAAATTGATGTATTAAAAATCCAAAATCCAATGTACTTGATTTATCTAAAGAGCCTACAGAGATAGTTTTGAGACCATAAATTCTTGAGGAACCTAGTGAATATGGGAAGGAAAGGGCTATTTGGTAACCCTAGATGGGAAGTGGAGTGATGGGGAAAGGGAAAAAAAGAGTAATGAGGTTATAGGTGGGAAAATAGGGTATATATGAGTGACACAAGCCCATGAAGGGTCTTTTTAGGAGTGGTAGGGTAACCATGACATGGAGAAATGGTAGAATAGTGAAAAATTTGGTATAAGGATAATGAAGGAAGTGAGATTTCTAAAACTCACAATATTCAGGAATCTTTTTTTTAGAAATCTAGGACCAATATTTAGTCATCTACATATAGTAAAAATTATTAATGACTAACAGTGGCTCCACTTGGGGAGGGCACCTCCCTTTCAGGAGGTGTCCAGGACCTCAGAGCTCAAATCTCTGAGTTTTGAAGACCAGTGCCTTACTTGCACTTTGCAGATTTCTTTCCTTGATTTGTTAATGTTCTCTTGAAGTCATAATCTCAAAATTTGAAAAGACATATTTTCTTCAACCTCATTTCTACCTACCCATCATACCTTATCTAACATTTTTTTTCCTTTGGGTGCACTTGGACTGGCAAACCCTTGAAATTATTTTCTTTTGAAAGCGTGAAAAACTACCTGCTTGTACCCTTATCACTTCCAAGAGTTCAGATTAGGCTAATGAACTCTTTTATTCTCTACCTAGACTATTCATCTGTCAAGATTAAGCTATTTGATAGACTTAATTCTCTAATCTACTGACATGAAATTTAAAACATGACTAAACGAGGATTGAGCAATCTGATTTACCATGGGTTGTGGCAATATGAAAAAGCTGCACACAGACATTTAAAACAAAACTAGAAAATATGATGGTTGTGATCTATCATTTTTTAGGCATCCCTATCTTTCTCTTTGGTTCAGATTTGAGCATTTAGATTCAGCATATTTTCTTCCTAATCTAACCTACTGACACATAAATTTTACATGGTTTGACAAGATTTCCTTCACTATCATATTAGCAGAAATTTAAAACATGTTCAGCCATGATTAGGCTAGATGACTGAACAATAATTTTTTTTCTTTAACAAGTAGTGGCATTTAGGCTTGTGCACTTTTAGCAGTACTATTTTTGGGTATGGGTTTTTATCTATTCTTTTTCCTGCCCTCTTTTTATTTCTTTCATTATTCTTGTATTTTTGTTTTTCTAATATTTCATCAAGCAATGTTATGTACAATGAATAAAAGCTTCAAACTAGGAATTTTGACAAAAATAGTGCTTGAGCCATGCCATTGACAGTACCTCCAAATAACTCTACTCCATCCAGATCTCGTAAAAATAAAGAATTGTTACCTCTAACTGAATGAATGATATAAGGAACTTTCCACAAATTTTCAAATTTTCCATGCTTGTCTTTGTCCTCTCACCTTGAGTCCCATTTTAGTACCTTATCTCCAATCTAGAAATCATTAGCTTTGGTCCTTCTATCAAAGATCTTCTTGATGTTCTCTTGCACTGCTTGTGTTATTTTTTAAAACTTATTCCCTTGAATGATGCAAGTGAATGGTTTAGTTTAGCCTCCTTTTCATATCATTCTCTTATGATTGCACCTCTTGGAGGATTTTCATCACTGGAACTCCCAAGGATGTTGGGAAAACTACATTCATGGCATACACTAGTTGATAGGGAGACATATCGATTGATTTCTTAGTGGTTAGTCTATTAGCCCATAGTGCATGCACTAGCTTACTATTCCATGCTTTTTGGTTTTCTTCCAGTAGCTTCTTGATGATGTTTACCAAAAATTTTTAGAGGACTCAGCCAACCCATTACCTTGTGGGTAGTAAGCTGTTGAGTGCCCTAATGTGATGTGGTATTTGTAACAAAAATCTACCATTCTATTGGACTTAAATGCAACGGCATTATCAATGATGATATTTCTTGGGCAACCAAACTGGGACAAGATGTTGGTTTCAAGGAATTTGATGATGACTAAGTCAGTGGCATTCCTAGAAGGGATGGCTTCTATCCACTTCGTGAAATAGTCCGTAGCAGTGAGGATCCACTTGTGTTGGCCAAATGAGGTAGGGTGGATTTCTCTAATGAATTCAAAACCCCATTTTTGAAAAGGAGATTCAACACTGATAGGATGTAAAGGTAAAGGTATACGTTTTCTCTTGCCATCAAATATTTGGCATTTATGGCAAGTCATCACTACCTTGTGGGCATCAGGGAAAAGGGTGGGCCAATAGTAGCCAACTCTAAGGATTTTTTGTTCGTGTTTCTCCAATAGAGATGACCTCCACACTCTCCCTCATGCAACTCATGCATGATCCTATCTGCATCGTCTTCAAGAAAACACTTAAGAAAGATACCAATAGAATTTTTCCAATACAAAACTCTATCTAAAATACAGAAATTCAAAGCCTTTTATTTCAAAAATATAGCTTTTGTTTGGAAAAAGTAGGAGGGGCATTTATATTAACAAGTACATACAATATGTCAGCATACCAAAGTGATTTCAAGAATGTTTCTTCAATAGGTGGAGTTGCTACTTCCTCTTTTTCATCCAAGGAATGTATCATTTTTATGTCTAAGGCTTGAAAGTTGGCTTCGGCCATGAGTTTGGCAAGTCCTTGACCTTTAATTAGTTTAGTGGTTTTGATTTCTAAATCATATTCTAATATAATAGCAATCCACTTACCCCTTTTACCATCAGGGTCCTGATTTAAAATGTCTTTGACAATTGTATGTGGAATAAAAGAAATGATATGGGAGTGAAAAATGTAAAATATAAAGTCTTCCAATGCCTTGATCAAGGCAAAGGCTTGTTTCTCCATGATTTTATACTTTATAGGCGCATCCCTCAATGATTTTTTGAAGAAATCTATGGGCTATTCTTGTCCTATCATATTATTTTGAAGCAATACTACAGCAATAGTGTGTTCTGAGGAAAATGAGAAGATGAAAAAGTCTTTGGTAAAGTCGGGGCTAATAAGAACTGGTGTTTGGGTAAGTGCTTTTTTTACCAGTTCAAAGGATTGTTTTGCTTCCATAGTCCATTTTACTCCTACTTCTCTTTTCAGCATGTTTGTGTTGTTTCTTAGTAGTTCAACAAGGTTTGGTATGAATCTTCTTAGGAAGTTGATCTTTCCAATGAAATATTGCAGCTCTTTAATGTTTCTAGGGTGGCTGATCTGTAAATTACCCTCAATCCTTTTAGGGTATATCTTAATCCCCTCTTCAGAAATGATGTGGCCTAAGAGTTTTCCTTCTTGAAGACCAAACAATGTTTTCTTAGGATTTAGAGATAGGCCATACGTCCTACACTTCTCAAATACCTTTCTCAAGTGGACTAGGTGTTCTTCATCAATTTTAGAGTAGACAGTGATGTCATAAAGGTATATGACTATGAAGTAGCCTATGTCTTCGGAAAAATCTATGTCCATGGCTCTTTGGAAAGTAGCCCCCACATTCATTAACCCAAATGGAATTTTTACATACATGAATGTGCCCCAAGGTGTGGTGAAGGTAGTTTTGTGTTGGTCACTTGGAAGTACTAGTACTTGATTGTAACTTGAAAATCAATCAAGAAATGATATTCTTTTAGAACCTACCACCCTTTGCAATATATGATCCATCTTGTTTAAAGGGTAGTTGTCCTTCAGGGATGCTTTGTTTAAGTTTCTAAATTATATACATAGCCTAATCTCCCTAGTTTTCTTGCTAACTGACACAACGTTTGAGACCCATTTTGAGTACCTGATTGGGACTATGATCCCAACATCATACATATTTTTTATTTCTTTCTCAACTAGAGGTACTAGGACGAGATTTATTCTTCTCAATTTTTTCTTGAAAGGTTTTTTATTTTCCTTGAGAGGAATCTTATGTTGAATAATGCTTGTGTCATAGGACTTAAGGTCTTCATAACTCCATGCGAAAACATCCTTGAATTATTTGAATAGCTCAATGTATTTTTTTGTTATGTGAGGTGGCAGAGTTTTGGACAACTTGATCATTTTGGGTTCTTCTATGTTGCTTATGTTGCATTCTTCTACATCAGTCTCGGTGGTCTCCATTTTTGGCTTCCTAGCGACATCATTGAATTCAAAAAACTCTTCTAATTGGGCAAGACCTTTTGGTAATGAGTTATCTTTGCATTGCAATTCCTCAAGGTCCTTTTGATCTTCAAAAAGTTCTTCCTCAAGACGATGTTCTAGCATGTTCATATCAGCAATACAAGGAAACTCTATTTTTTCAATTTGTTCTTTGGAAAAACAATATTTTTGATGGATCAAGTCTAATTTTGACATTTCAAACTTAGTTTTGGGCTATAAGAAGTTTTCAACCTACTTGTCATTTTCAAATACTTTCCAATACACTATGTTATCCGAGATTGTTGGTCTGCACTTGACTTCTATTGTGTATTGTTCATTAGTATGAGGTATTTGGTAAGTGTTGGCAGCAAAGGAAAGTTCATTAGCAAGGGTGTTCTGAGCTCTAGGGATGGAGGTAAGTTCATACTTTGTAATATCCAAAAATAGGGATTCAGCAATACATAAACTGTATTATGGTATTGAAATGATGAATAAGCTTAACATAGGTGTGAATAGCACATATACATCAATTGGAGCTACAAAAACAACTTATCTTTCATTTCATGATCCGACAAGTGGGGAAAAACAACTATTTCAGCGCTAAAAAACGCCATTTTCAGATATTTTCACAAAAATAAGGGAAAGTGACTATGGGATCCCTTATCTTAGGTCATGTGGGACTCACATACCAAATTTGAGAGAAAAAAAATAACTCTAGCTAAGTTAAATAGATCTCCCACTCCCGATATGGCTCAAAAACACTGAAATCCCATGACTTTTAGTATTCAGAAATTACTAAAGCATGCACAAAGTCAGTTAAAGATTATTTCTACAAAAATATGATGCAAACATCATATCAGGAGTTTTATTGCTCAAAAAATGAAGAAAAGTGGACATATACAGAAGAAATGCCCTCAAAAGAGGTGTTGCAACCACATGAATGACTGAAACTGCTTGACAGCGTTGTTTTGTTAGGCTGAAAACAACTGATGATTAAATATCAGCTCTAGAGCAGATCTATGTACAAAAATTTAGATCCATATTAGATCTTTACACTAGAAAGCCTCCTCTTTCAAATCCCCTTGGGGTTTTCAACAGAAAATGAAGTACATGGAGTAGATCTGAGATTCTATGCAGCAGATCTACAGATCTCTTCATAATTTTTGAATAAAATGTAGGAGTATTCATATCAGATCTGAATATGACATGGAATACATCAGAAATCCATGGATCACCACAATGAGGGAAGATTCCCAACACTAGAGATCTCTCTCCCAAAAGACTCACAAAACACCCTACAACTTCTCACTTGAAAATAACGCAGTATAGGAAGATTAAATAAACTATAGGCTCTAGTACATGATTTGGCCTCAAGCCAATATCTGATAATGTGCTCCAATCATCCAATACTCTCTTACCCGGAGGATAAAAGACTCTCTCATGGGAAAGAGGCACTAGAATTTCCTAGATATAAATAGATCTAGCCTCCACTTGCTGCATATTTCAAAGAAAACCACACCCTAAATAGGATATGAGTTTTATTTGAAAGGATAATCTTGGTCTCAAACCAGATAGTGGACTATGTAGTACAAACTCTTCCAACAACTACTCAATGGAAAGAGGTGGAACTCCTAAATAGGAAATCCCTATGCTAAACAACATTTGCAATCTAGGCTAAACAACCAAAGAAAGCTATATGTCTAAACAGAAAATATATCAAAATTTCATATCTTGAACAACCTCCATATGTTGCCCTCCTCTTCCTTTTATAAGATCAAGAGATTGTAAACCCTAAACCACCTTCAATGATTTAGCTCCATTCACATGTGAGCCTCCAACTTGAACTGTGCTATCCCTCTAGAAGATTCATTACATCTAGATAGCGTTCTTAATTTGGTCCTGATTGACTTGGTCAATTGATTCAGTCTCTTTCACAATCAAGTGTGTTTTTACAAGTGCCCTAGATTTATCCTTGTTCATATTGGGCATTGATTTATTCTTTTATTAGGAGTTTTATGAACCTCATTTTCACATTTATTCTTTAAACAAAGAAAGCAAAACAAAATGAATATTCCTATTAGCTTAGGAATAATTAGGAATATTATAGTCCTCCCCTCCAAAATGTTGCTTGTCCTCAAGCAACTCACAAGGACTTTGCAAAATCTCCAATGGAATTGTCTCCTCCCAAGAATACAAGTTTGGTTTTGGTGAACGAACCAAATAGTTGTCATCATGAAGTAGTGGGAGATACATAGAAATAATCATATGTTGTCCATTGGCATTCTCAAGGCATGAGAGATGGTGAATAGTGGGTGCTTCGACCCCCATGAGAAACTTCAATCTCCATGCTATCATCCAAACAAAGTGAGCCATCTTTGGTAGGTCAAAGAAATAGTCACCAATCCCCACCATATGCAATGTGTAGGGGCTCCATGGCTGGAAATGAGAGACAATAATACTCAAATCACACTATCTGTCCCTCCATTTATGATAAATATGGAGCTGGTGATCCTGTGATGCAATAATATAGTCCTCATGAAGCCAAAAGAGACTTGGAACTTCATGATTCCCTTCATGGATTCTAGTGATCCTCCTTGCCCAATCTTCCATGCATATAGTGAATAAAGTATCTTCACCATATGTGCTCCAAAATAAACATGGAATAAGAGTCATGTGATATATTGGATGGTTACAATAGTCCCACCCTTGAGACTAGCGTTGTCCTTCATCTTGCTGCCTCAAATTACAGTACAATAAGTGGCCATCCCACCACCTACTTGCTGCAATAGGCTTCTTCAAAGCTTGGAAATTGTAGATGATAATAGGTGTTGGATGAATATGATTCAAACAACACATGTCTTGCTGCAAATTCTCCCAAGTGAGAGACTTCTTCTAATGACATATGCCCAACATATGGCTTCTTGCATAAGAAAACAAATGATATAACATAACAGCCATACAATGTTCTATCCTCCTCTTGAAGCATGAATGAATATGGGAGATTTCATTCCCAAAGGACACACTCAACCAATGTGTGATCCTTCCTCTCATATTCCCAACAAATATCAGAGCATCATCATCATCATGATA
The DNA here is from genome assembly GCA_034641835.2 of Pinus albicaulis. Classification (NCBI taxonomy): domain Eukaryota; kingdom Viridiplantae; phylum Streptophyta; class Pinopsida; order Pinales; family Pinaceae; genus Pinus; species Pinus albicaulis. The sequence goes on along the minus strand of CM076572.1, from coordinate 726,435,319 downwards.
TAAATAAGCCCTCTTATGCCACCTCATGAGAGAGTTACATTTTCTCCCAAACCCAAGTACATACATGATCATGAAATACATTCCAAACAGAAATACATGTACATACATGAGACACATTCAAATCACAAGAAAATACATGGAAATGAAATGTAACATGGGATGTCCAAATTCCCTTCTTGTCAACCAAAGGAACCATGCCTTCTTCTTATGCATTCTTTCATTGAGATACAAGGCACGAGACAAGAAAATATGAAACCTTGGGTAGTACCCATACTCACCCAATAGTAACCATCGTAGGAGATCTCCTATTTGCATAAAATTCAGATGTGGTAAGTGGTTTCCCCACCACTTACTTGCTGCCCATAACATATCTCCATGGCTGAAAGTGGAAGATATATTTGGTGCCTTAGGAAAGCACCCATCATGCTGCAAAATCTCCCTTGGTCCAACAAGGGAGTGGCCATAATTAGCAATAGTCTTGGCCCAAAGTTGGCCATGAAGTTTATAAGGTATAGCACTCCTCTTAGGAGTCATGGCCTGCATATACATAGTAAGAGAATGCATACAATCAGAAATTAAAACATGATTTACATAAGTATGCTCTTCACCAATAGTCCTCCTCCAACAAGTGGAGAGGTGCATAGATCTATCTTCTTCCTCAAGAGGAGAAGGAGAGAGCTGAATTAACTCTTCCATAGAGTTATATTGCTGCTCCATCTTCATGTGATACATGCATATTTGATAATGTTGATATAAGTCTTCTTCAAAGCCTTCCAACATGAATCCATTGGAGATAATATGGTGTGTTCTAATGAAAATAGTGGGGGTAGAAAGCAAGATATCATAGGCTGCACATAGTATTTGGTCTTTTAGTTGTAACTCTTTAGCCAAATAGATCTGATCATGAAATTAAATGACTCCATCAACCACCTTATACCTCCTATCTTCTATTTTCTCATCAAGAACCTTGCATGTGAAGAGGTTCTTGGAATATTATACCAAGAGTTGGGATTCCTAATATGGATCTAGGCTCCTCAATAAAGATAGTGTTGTAGAGTTATGAAATGGAGTAGCTATCACATCATCTCTTTCCTCTTTGACGTGCTTAATACCAAAGTCACATGTGGGAGTAATGAAGCTCCATCCTTGTTGCCTCCCTTGCAGCTGATCTTGTGCAAGACAAGATTGAAGAATAGGAAGATCAATCTTTCTTTGAAAGATATCTCTCTTCCAAAATCTCCATAGTTTAGCCCATGCACACAAGAGTGTTGGTACCTTCTTGCTTCCTTCAAAAATATCCTTATGGAGGGATATCATTTTCTTCCCCAAGTCTATGGAGTGGCCATTTTACATCATGCTAGTGTCATCATCAATCTATGAATCCTTCTTTACCAGCGCAAATAGATGAGTGAGAAATAGAAAAATCAATTTTAGAAAATTGTTCAGCTCTCCTTGGAATCCATTAATAGATCTCAGTGTTGTGGTAGCTCCCCTCAAAGCTCCCTCCTTAGCCAAAATTTCCACTGATGCACAAAGTTGATAGAACACTTTATTCTTCTTCTCATCAGGGGGTCTCCCTGGTGGAATGCCTCCATGTAAGGAGACATCTAGATCTGAAGTAGATTGTATGGATGATTGGACTGATGTGTCCCTTCCCTTGATGCATATTTCAGTCTCCTTCTCATAAATACAAACCCCTTTAAATAAACAAGGGTGCATGCTCCTCATCATAGGATGCTGATACATCCTTCCTCCTCTTGCTTGGAGTAAGGTATCATTTCCCAATAACGTTGTCACATAATGTTCCTTGGGAATCACTTGCAAAGATACACAAGCTCTTTCCCTTGAAAAAATAACTTCATATCCATACCCATGTGGTAATGGGTCTTATTTTGAAGTAACAACATTGCTACTATCTTCTTGTTCTTCCTTCTCATCAATATTTGAGAACACCTCATTATCAACAAGAGACCTTGGATCTTGGTCTTCTTTTGAAAGAGGAATCTCCATGAATTCTTTTTTAGAAGAATTCTCTTCATGCAATGGGGATATTGCCCTTGGAAAGGTATCACACAAGTTTTTATCCCCTTTAGCAGAGATCTGAACAAGAGCTTGCATAACAAATATTTCCAACTCATGCAATGGTTTTGCATGCTCATGCTTTGCTAGCTCAATCAAAGATGTTTCATCTTGTTTTACATCAAATCTTTTCACCATTCCCCTAGTGAACTTTGCATAAGTAGATATGTTTGCATTCTTTAATGAGAAAGATTCAAACAACCATCAAGGATAAGCTTTACCTTTAAGATGCAGCGCTGCTACCTTAAGGGCTTCTTTTTTTGAAACTTGATGTAGATCCAAATATGAGTCTAGCTGATCTAGCAATTCTTTAGCTATGCATGTGGAGGCCCCATCAAAGTTATGCAGAAAGAATATACCTCTCCTTATTCTATTGTTGGATCTTCTCTCCTCCTTGAGCTGGCAGAATTCTTGGAAGCTCAAGTTCTCCTTGATTTTCCAATTCATACTCTTGAAGATAATCACTCAAAGTCTCCTCCTTTGGTGCATCTTCTTCCCTCATTTCTCTTGCAGTAGAACTAGGCATAGAATAACGCTGTAGATTTGATGTAGTTGAGTGCTTGCACATATAATATGAAGAAATGAGGTTTTATTCATGTAAATATCTTCTTGAGGGACCTTCATGTCTTTCCCTCTTTATTTCTTCGATTTCTCCTTTAAGCTCATGCAGAGTTTGGAACATAGTTTTTGAGAACTCTTTCCCTTTCATGCTTCCAAAAAATGGGTTTTACCCTTTTATTTTGTGTCTTCAATGTAATCAATCTTCTTCTTCTGTCTCTTCTCTCCTTGAAAATAAATATTGGCTTGAAACTCATAGGCTGAGCTAAGATGATGCTCCAATACCAATGTAATATCCAAAAACAGGGATTCTGCAATAAATAAAATATATTACGGTATTGAAATGATGAATAAGCTTAATATAGGTGTGAAAAATACATATACATCAATTGGACCTATAGCAGCAACTTATCTTTCATTCCATGATCCGACAAGTGGGGAAAAACAACTATTTCAGCCCTAAAAATGTCATTTTCATATATTTGCATACAAATAAGGGAAAGTGACGGTGGGATCCCTTAGCTTAGATCATGTGGGACTCACATACCAAATTTGAGCCAAAAAAAAAAACTATAGCTAAGTTAAACAGATATCCCACTCCCGATATGGCTCAAAAACACTGAAATCCCATGACTTTTAGTATTTAGAAATTACTAAAGTATGGAAAGGGTCATTTAAAGAGTATTTCTACAAAATATGATGAAAACATCATATGAGGAGTTTTATTTCTCAAAACATGAAGAAAAGTGGACATATACAGAAGAAATGCCCTCAAAAGAGGTGCTGCAACCACATGAATGACTGAAACTACCTTGACAACATTATTTTATTAGGCGGAAAATTTCTTATGATTAAATATCAGATATAGAGAATATATATGTACAAAAATTTAGATCCATATCAGATTTTTACACTGGAAAGGCTCCTCTTTCATATCCCCTTGGGGTTTTCAGCAGAAAATGAAGTACATGGAGTAGATCTGAGATTCTATGCAGCAGATATGCAGATCTATTCAGAATTTCTGAAGCAGATGTAGGAGTATTCAATTATATATGAATATGACATGGAATACATCAGAAATCCATGGATCACCACAATGAGGGAAGATTCCCAACGCTAGAGATCTCTCTCCCAAAAGACTGCCAAAACGCCCTGCAACTTCTCACTTGCAAATAACACAGTATAGGAAGATTAACTGTGCTGTAAGCTCTAGTACATGGTTTTTCCTCAAGCCAAGATCTGATAATTTTCTCCAATCATCCAATACTCTCTTACCCAGAGGATAAAAGACTCTCTCACGGGAAAGAGGCACTAGAATGTCCTAGATATAAATAGATCTAGCCTCCACTTGCTGCAGCTTGCAAATACAACCACACCCTAAACATGATATGAGTTTTAGTTGAAAGGAGAAGCTTGGTCTCAAACTAGATAGTGGACTATGTAGTACAAACTCTTCCAAGAGCTACTCAATGGAAAGAGGTGGAACTCCTGAACAGGAAATCCCAATGCTAAACAACATTTTCAATCTAGGCTAAACAACCAAAGAAAGCTATATGTCTAAACAAACAATATATCAAAATGTCATATCATGAACAACCTCCATATGCTGCCCTCCTCTTCCTTTAATAAGATCAAGATATTGTAAACCCTAAACCACCTTCAATGATTTAGCTCCATTCACATGTGAGCCTCCAACTTGAACTGCGTTGTCCCTCTAGAAGATTCATTGCATCTAGACAACGTTGGTGGTTTGGTCCTGATTGACTTGGTCAATTGATTTAGTCTCTTTCACACTCAAGCATGTTTTTACAAGTGGCCCAGATTTAGCCTTGTTCACATTGGGCATTGATTTATTCTTTTATTAGGAGTTTTATGAACCTCCTTTACAAATTTATTCTTTAAACAAAGAAAGTAAAACAAAATGAATATTCCTATTAGCTTAGGACTAATTATGAATATTACATACTTCTCAAAAGTTTTTAGGAGATCTAAGGAACATTCCTATATTCTCTTAGCCTAGGATTTTTGGCTAAATACTCTCCTTTGATTTTTCTAATGATCAGTTCAGAATCTCCTGGAACAGAAATTTTCTTAGCTCCTATGTTTCTTAGCAAATGTAAACCAAGGAGAAGAGCCTTATACTCTGCAATATTGTTTGTGCATTGAAAATCTAGTTTGTAGGAGTGACCCTCATTTTTGTTGTGTATCCAAATGCCAGCTCCTGAACCATCTTTTCCACAAGAGTCATCAAATCTCATGTTCCAAAGTGGTTCAAGTTCAGATTCACCATTACGTTGTTTTTCAGGGTTGCTAGAGTTTTGGTTGTCATGTTCTTTATTTAGTGATTGATTTGACTGATCTGGTAGGCCTAGCTCCTTCTCATTTTCATTTACTTTTTCATTAATGTCATCTTCATTGTACAAGATAAATGAGTCTAGGTCTGAATGGATGGAATAGAGAGGGATGTTGTTTGGCCTATCTTGGTTGCTTACCATGTATTTCATGTGATTTTCTTGGTACAATCTCCTTGTTTGGTTAAAGACCAGGATGGTAGCATATGACATGTCCATTTGGAGATTCCCTCAAAATTTGGCTCCCCATGATCTAGATAAAAGCATGCCATACTTTAGGGGTATGTTAGCAACAACTATGTCCATGACTAGGCCCTTGGCAGGTATTTGTGCTAGAGTGACACTCAAATCCTTGATTAGATCCAAAAATTTGACTCTACTTGAATCAAAGGAATACAAGTCTTTGTAAGGTTTGGTTATTTCGAGGCCTAATCTCTCCATCACTACCTTAGGCATAAGATTGTGTGAAGAACTAGAGTCTAGCATCGCATTTTGCAAGATTTTTTCATGGATGTTTAAGCTAATATAGAAAGGAGGGATAGCTCCTTCTTTGTATTTTCCCTCTACCTCAGGTCCAAAAAACAACTTTGGTTTGTCATCAGTCAAGTTTAGAGTGTCAGTGTCATTTCCTATGTTCAAAACTTTCAAAACTTGGGATCTATACACATATTGAGTTACCAGTTCAATAAGAGGTATGGTTATTTTAATCTTGGCAATCTCTCCCTCAAAGCTGAAAGGTGTTTGTGTTTCTGGAATATTTACATCAGTTTTATCAGCCATGACTTTTTCTACAATTTTGGTTTGCTGATTTTGATTTGGGACCTTAGTCAATTTTTTTTTTCAGGACCACTAGTTGATGTACTAGGGTAGCTTGGGTCACCATTTTGCTGGCTAGTTTTGTCTTTGTTTTGATCATATGTATTATCTATGGTGTTTGTGTTGTCTTCTATCTTCTTAGTAGTGTTTTCAAGGGTCTTCCTAGCAGCAGTGTCTATCTTATTTTTCTTGGAGGCATCTTGGTTTTTCTTACTCCTAAGGTCATAATGCCTTTGAACCTCCATGATAGCATTCTCAAATCCTAATCTGTAGTCTTCAGAATCCTCATAGTTTGTTTCAGTTTTATTTGAGGAAAACATACCTTGTTCCTCTTCTATGAGAAAAGTGTTATCCTCATTATCAGAACCTATTAGATTTACATGGTTTTATTCTGGCTTTTCAACCTCTCTTTCCTCTTCATCTACAAAGCTTTCTTGGAAAGGAGGTCTCATCTACTAGTCATTTCCTCTTTGTTTGATCTAAGGAGGGTCTCTTCTGAAATTTTGGTTCCTATTTTTATTTTGAGGATTGGCTTGATTTTCCCTAGGAGGTGTTCTTTCATTCAAGTTGATTATCTCCATCATTCTTTCCATTGTCCTAACTAGGCTGTCAATTTTAGCATTAGAAGAAGAGATTGAGGCCATAGTGTCCTCTTTGTATGTAACTCTCTTTTTTGACCTCATCCTAGCCCTCTTTTCAATCAGGTTGGCCTCTACACTCACAACTCCCTTTGCATGTCTTCGAAAGTTAGGGGATCTCTCTCTCTCGATTGATAGGCCATGTCTGGATGAAAACCTTTTGGAAATTTTTCTAAGGCTAGGCCTTGTGGGGGTTTCATGTGTGGTGGGAGTGCATTGTAAACACTATTGAACCTAGTGCAGTATTCTTGGACACTTTCCCCGACATTTATTTTAAGGTTGTTATACTCTTAAAGGACTTGAAGAGGATTTTTCTTAATCTCCCACTTGTTTATGAATGTTTGATAAAGAGAAGGGATGTCATGTATGGTGTTACGAGTTAAGTTTATGAACCATTTCTTGGCTTCTCCTCCTAGACTTTGGGCAAACATCCTCATTTGTATGGTATCCTCTTCTATTTCTTGGTAATCAAAGGAATCATTAATTTTGTCTACATATTGTTGGTAAGTGGTAGAGTTCACTCTGGTAAAGTGAGGGATTTTGGATTGGTAGTCATGTGGCAAAGGTAGGAAACGTTATGGTAGCACCAGGGGGGCATACCATGCTGCCATGATGGGAGGTAATGAAATACAAGGAGGATTTACAAGAGGAGGGTTTGTGAGAGGAGGTAGAGGATGAAGTGGAGTGGTTTGCACAGTGGATGTGTGAGTGGGTGTGGTATATGTAATTGGACCAGAAAACGGATTTTGAGCAGGCTTGGAATGAAATGAGCCAAAGTGATGGAGAAGCTGAAAATGAGGAGGAGTGGAAGGAGAGACTTCTCTAATAGGGATCTACTGCAAAATTTATGGGCTCAATGTCTATATAGTCTATTTCACTTTGTGACTTAGTTTAGAATAGGTTTATTTGATTATGTAAGTCAATTTTGGTATCTTGTAAGGTTGTAAGATGTTCAGGGATAGATCTTGCTCTATGAATTGTTCTAACACTAGTTGAATCTTAAGTCTTAGAAGTTTTCCACAAAATATTTTTTGGGTCATCAAATATGGTAGGAGGGTTTGGTTCAAGGTGAAATCTAGTGTTAATTCCTCGTGAAGCTAGATTTCAAACCCATAGTGTAGAGAGGCTGAATTTTGTAATATTCCCAAATGGGGAATGCAACAATAGAAACAATATTTGCAGATAAATAACACAGTTCATCTAAGAGACAATAGGAGGGAAATAAAGAGACCTTTCAAATGTATTTACAACAGAAAAATAGACGTATAATGAGGCCCATAAGATGCATAACTGGAAATACAAGTCACCAATAGAATAAAAATCCTCAAAAGAGGTGCTGCAACCAAATGTATAGACTGGAAATTCCTTGACAACGTTATTTTATTGGGATGCAAATAACTGTTGATTACACTTTATATCTAGAGCATATAAGTGCATGAAAATTCAGATCTATAACATATCCATACACTATAGAGGCTCCTCTTTCAAATCCCCTTGGGTTTTGAGTAAAACACCATGTACAAGCAGTAGATCTAATATCTAAGTATGCAGATCTGAAGAAATATTTAGAGATTCAAAAATATTCAGAAGCATGCAAATCATATCTGAAATGAACAATATATATATCTTCTCCAATGGATCTTCAAGGTGAAGGGCAGATCCCCAACACTTGAAAACCATCTCTCCAAATGATGTGTCAAAACACCCTGCAACAACACCTACAGGCATAATGCAAATCTAGAAGCAAAACTGCACTGTAGGGTTTAGATCATGGTTGGATACATGCCAAGATCATAAAATGATGCCCAATCACTCCAATACACTCCTCCCAATGGAGTAGAAGCCTATTCCACTGAAAAATGACATTGAAATGATCTAGATTTGAGTAGATCTAGCCTCCACTTGCTACAGCTTTCAAAGACAACCAAACCCTCAATAGGATTTGTGTTGTAGTTGGAAGAAGAAGCTTGACCTCAAGCCAGATAATGGACTATGCAATACAAACTCTCCCAAGAGCTACTCAATGGGAAGAGGTGGGATTCCCGATTAGGAACACCTAATGCTAAACAACATTTGAAATCTCGGTTAAGCAGACAAAGAAAGCTCTATGTCTAAAAAAACAAGATATCAAAATATCATAACCATAAACAACCCTTTCATGTTGTCATCCTCTTCCTTATATAGATTAAGAGCTTGTAAACTCCAAACCACCTTCAATGAAATCACTTCTTTCACATAAGCCATCTCCATCTAAAACTACGTTGTGCTTCATTGATGGCCACTCCTCGAAGGCAACGCAGTAGATTTGGTCAAGGTTGACCCAGTCAAAATGTCCAGCCCCTTTCACACCTAAGGGTTCTTGCTTACATAGCCAAGATTTAGCCTTTTTCACATTTTGCATTCATTTATTCTTTATTAGGAGTTTTTTGGACCTCCTTTACACTTTTATTCTTTGAACAGAGACAAAAAAAAAATGAATATTCCAATTAGCTTAGGACTAATTTGGAATATTACAATCCTCCCCTCTCAAATGTTGTTTTTCCTCAAGAAACTAATAAGGTGAGTGCTGTAGCTCATCTCCTCCTCCATTGGTGACACCGACATGTGATAATATTCCTCCATAAGCTAAGTGTTCACCCATCCATCCGTCCATGAATTTCTCGTCCAAAGTTCTCATGAGATGCAAATAGTCCATCCCATAAGGAGATAATAGTTCACATGAAACAAACATGGCTTGCCTAATGCTCTCCCTAAAACATGTAGCATAAGAAACATAGAGAGTCTCCATAAAAAGAGGTACATATATACCTTCCCCGCTTCCTCCATACATCGCCATAAAAAGTACAAGTACATCATCAATGTAGGGGATGAAAACAACATATATGCAAATGGAAATTTTTGCATATGGAGGTGGGTCATAGTCCCACATGTGGAACCAGCGAAGTGCATCTCCTGCCTGCATCAAATCTAGATGTGGTAAGTGGTTTCCCCAGCACTTACTTTCTGCCCATGTTATCTCACCATGGCTGAAAGTGTGAGATATATTTGGTGCCTTAGGAAAGCACCCATCATGATGTAAAATCTCCATTTGTCCACCAAGGGATTGGCCATATTCAGAAATAGTTTTGGCCGAAAGTTGGCCATGAAGTTTATAAGGTACAACACTACTTATTGGAGTCATGTCCTGCATATACATGGTAAAATAATACATACAATCAGAAAATAAAACATGATTTACATGAGTATTCTCTTCACCAACAATCCTCCTCATACAAATGGAGTGGTGCATAGATCTATCCCCTTCCTTAGAAAGAGAAAGAGAGGGCCGAATTAACTCTTCCATAGAGTTATGTTGCTACTCCATATCCACATGGTACATGAATATTTGACAATGATGATATATTTCTCCTTCAAAGCCCTCCAAATTTTAGCTCCTCAAGATGATGTTGTTGAGCTTCATGAAATATATGTGACTGAAACAGAACTCTTCATAGGCTCTTTGTAGCAACTTCTCCTTAAGCTTGGAGGCTCTAGAAAATAAGATCCTACCATGATGATAGATGACTCCTTCTTGGACTAAATAATCCTCTTCATGTAGCTGGTCATCAAGTATGATGCAAGTGTGAAGATCCTTGGAATAATCCACCAACAATTGGGATTTCCAATATGGATCTAATCTCCCCAACAATGAAAACGCTGATAATCTATCAAATGAAATGTCTGTCATGTTTTTGCTCTTCGCCTGGACATATACCATGCCAAGAGTATATTTTGGAACGCCATTCCTTCCCTTATTATCCTCCCACGGCGCATAATCTGAAATGAGAGTGGGTAATGATGATGTTAGGAGAGGATCTCCCTCCTCCTTGAGCCTACTCAAGAGTCCCAACACTATATCTTTGTTTTCTAATGCTCCAATCCCTCTTGGATCTATGCTTGGAGCATCATGTTGTGAGATTCCTCCCACAATATCTGAATCAGGTGGCCTCCTAGGTGGTTTTCCACTAAATAATAGTGTCCCATGCAACAATCTCATGAGCATGATAGATGGGACTGTAAGGTCCTTTCTTCCACTGGGAAAATCCATCTCTGATTTCTGTGTGGAAGTGGTATGTGAGGGGTATGTATGCATGACTTTTATAATTTGATTCATACCACTCTTCTTTTCCACCCATTCAATTTTCAAAGCCTCCCAATCAGTGGTGATTTTTCCCAATGTAATCAACCAATTAACACCCAAAATAACATTGGTATCAGGTATGTCAACCACAAAAAAGTGATCAATCAATGTATATGTTCCCATGGTGACAGAAAGTGATGGGACATAATGCATGCATTTCATTTTTCTAGCTCCTGGGACCAAAACAAAGAATCCCTCAAAATCATCAGTGGGTATTGCCCTCCTTTGCACTAAATGGGCATCAATTAAATTTTGGGTAGCCCCACTATCATCCAATACAGAAACACTCTGATTCAAGATGGAACCTTGAACTCTTAAGGTCAAGTACTTAGGTAGTCCTCTCAAAGATGCAAGCGCCCCTCCAATAGGAGAAAATGCTCCATTCCCATCTCCTAATGGTGTTGGCTCTCCTCCTGCAGTGTCAGCACTGTGACCTATTCTTGGTTCATCTTCTTCTTCCTTCTCATCATCTGAGAATACCTCTATCTAATGTGATTTTCTAGCAGCACATCTATGTACAGGTGCCGATGATTCTTGGAAAGTGAAGCATAGCTTCCTTCTTCTTATATCTCTCTGGACTTCATCATCAAGAGGCTTCTTGTATGAGCTCTCCTTTGAAGGAGCAGCTTTTTCTTCCTTTCCCTTAGAAGGAAAAGAGGGCTTATACTGAAAGTTTTCCTTTCCTTTTGGAAAGGCATCTTGAAGGTCTCTAGCCCTTTCAATAGAATCATGTAGGAAAGTGGGCTTGGTATATTTAACCAGCCCTTGAAGAGGTTCATCTAGACTATCGATGAACATTTACACCCTTCTCGCTGTAGAAAAATCAGGAACCATAAATGATAATCTTAAAAATTTAGAAATGTAAGTTTCTGTATTACCTGATTGTTTCAACTTTGCAAGGCTCATGAATGGTGCCTCTGGATCTCTTCTATCAAATATTTCCACTATCCTTCAGGTGAACTCTGAATAAGTAGTCACATTGGCATGACCCAATGTAGACAAGCCATGTAACCACCAGCATGTGCTTCACCTTCAAGGTGCAGCGCTACAATCTTGATAGCCTCCATCTATGGAACCTTGTTCAACTGAAAGTAGATGTCAAGTTTTTTTACCATTGATTTGGCAGAAAACTTGGATGACCCATCAAAGTTGGGTAAAAAGAATCTTCCCATAGTGTGGTGTTGACCATGATTCTGAATGAACCCACCACCTCTATGATGATGCCCTGGTCTTCTTTTTTCCTTTATGTGACAAAAATCCTGAAAACTCAAGTGATCTTTGAATCTCTGATTTTGAGACTCATATTCTTCAAAATATTCTTCAAGGGATTCATGCTCTTGAAACCCTTCATTTCCCATAGCCAAAAATGTAGGAATGGTAGAGCGTTGGGAAACTTGTGGTTGAAGCACTGGTTGATCGCCCCAGTGGTGAGACATGCCAAAGCCTTCTCCAAGATGAAATATCTTAGGATATTCTTTGATTCTATCCAATCTCATCTCTTTGATATCTCTAGCAAGATCTTGCATGGCTCTCAAAAGGATCTTAGGAAAATCCTTTCCTTCTTCTTCACTTCCAAATACAGGGGCTCTACCCTTGTCTTCATTGTCATTTGTGTAATCAAATTTATTTTTTCTTCTCTTTAGATACCTCTTCTCTCTGTCAGTAAGAGGTTCTTCTTCTTCTGAAGAAATATTAGCTTCTTAGAAAGCACAGTCTATGCCAAGATGATCCTCTAATACCACTGTAATATTCACAAATGGGTAATGCACCAATAGAAAGCAGATTTGTAGATAAATAACAAAGTTTATATAAGAGACAACAGGAGGGCAATAAAGATACCTTTCAAATGTATTTACAGCAGAAAATAGATATATAATGAGGCCCATAAGATGCATAATTGTAAATACAAGTCACCAATAGAAGAAAAATCCTCAAAAGAGGTGCTACAACCACATGTATAGACTGTAAATGCCTTGACAACGTTATTTTATTGGGCTAAAAATAGCTATTGATTACAATTTAGATCTAGAGTATATAAGTGCATGAAAATTCAAATCAATAATAGATCCATACACTATAGAGGTTCCTCTTTCAATTCCCCTTGGGGTTTTGAGAAAAAGACCATGTACAAGCAATAGATCTAAGATCTAAGTATGCAGATCTACAGAAATATTCAGAGATTCAGAAATATTTAGAAGCATGCAGATCAGATCTGAAATGAACAATATATAGATCTTCTTCAATGGATATTCAAGGTGAAGGGAAGATCACCAACACTTAAAAACCAGCTCTCCATATGATGTGTCAAAGCACCCTACAACAACACCTACAAGAATAACGTAGATCTGGAAGCAAAACTGCACTGTAGGGATTAGATCATGGTTGGCCACATGCCAAGATTAGAAAATGATGCCCAAGCACTCCAATACACTCCTCCCAATGGAGTAGAAGCCTCCTTCACTGAAAAAGGGCACTGAAATGATCTGGATCTGAGTAGATCTAGCCTCCACTTGCTGCAGCTTTCAAAGACAACCAAGCCCTCAACAAGATCTGCGTTGTAGTTTGAAGAAGAAGCTTGGCCTCAAGACAGATAGTGGACTATGAAATACAAACTCTCCCAAGAGATACTCAATGGGAAGAGGTTGGATTACTGATTAGGAACACCCAATGCTAAACAACATTTGCAATCTAAGCTAAACAACCAAAGAAAGATCTGTGTCTAAACAGACAAGATATCAAAATATCATAACCATCAACAACTCTTTCATGCTGCCATCCTCTTCCTTATATAGATTAAGAGCTTGTAAACCCTAAACCACCTTTAATGAAATCACTTCATTCACATAATCCATCTCCATCTAAAACTACGATGTGCCTCATTGATGGCCACTCCTACAAGACAACGTTGTAGATTTGGTCAAGGTTGACCCAGTCAAAATGTCCAGCCCCTTTCACACCTAAGGGTGCTTACTTACATAGCCAATATTTATCCTTTTTCACATTTGGCATTGATTTATTCTTTATTAGGAGTTTTATGGACCTCCTTTACAATTTTATTCTTTAAACAAAGACAAAAAAAAATGAATATTCCAATTAGCTTAGGACTAATTTGGAATATTACAAATTTTTAGGACTGTTTTTGAAAGGCAGAACTCTCTTCATGTTTACTGAACTTACACAGTGTGTGATGAGGCCTTTAAACTACTTAGGGATGATTTGACACAATCCTAGACGAGTATATGAGAACTAGTGGAGTTAATAGGCCTACTGGAGATCAGTGGAATCGCCAGGTGGATGTTTTTTACTGCTTTGAGGATATGTACTTGTGGTCCACCACCAACAATTAAAAAAAACCAATCTATAGGTGTTTTTGGATTTTTATGAGTCTCTTTATACAACAGTAAGGTTTTTAATGAGTTTCCTCAAGTTGATTCATCATTTTGTTAGGATGGTGAAACAATTAGATTCTACTTTTCGCTAACACTTGATTTTCTAAGTCTGACAGGGATTTGAGAGTTCCTAAGGGATACCTAGGATGTCACTGACTCAAGGGTCCCATCGTGATCACCACTATGTTAGGTCCTCGTAGTTTTGGTAGATTGGTCATGACCAAAAAGACAAGGGTAACATCAAACCAATATTTGGAGTCCTAGGACCTAGCCTTCTTGGACTCAGAGAGGGTTCTCTCTATGCTTATGTAAAGGGTTTAACTTGTTTGATTTTAGAGTTTTGATTTTAGGCTAGTTATAGGGATTAGGGTGTTACACCATTTTTTGGTCATCTAACATGTTACTATTAGATGGAGCAAAGTAAACCATGTAAGACCAATTCTTCCCTAAGTAGAATTACTTTCACTATGAAAAATAACTTAGTAAACCACATTTATTAAGTTGTTTATGGTCTAAACAGGAAACCCCATGAGGAAATATTAAATAAATCTACATTTGTTTGATTTTCCTCAAGGAATAATTAGTTAAACAGTAGTTTAATTAGTATTCCTTGTCATATTTAACCCAAGATAGGAAAATTAATTAGATAAATCATTATCTATCTTATTATTTTCCAGGAATAATTATTTAAACCTTATTTAAATAATATTCCTTGTTAAATTTCACTAAATCATTTATAGATAGTTAAATAAATAATTATTTATATGATTATTACTCAACCGCATCCTTAAAATAATAAATAAATCATTTATTTATTTATTATTGACAAATAAAGGGATTTGACCCAAGTCAAATTCTTTTTCCCTCCAACAAATATAATAAAATATTCCATAAAAGTTGGATCTTGATTTGGTTAATAATATTTTAATTACGCAACAATATCTAGACTAACTCAATATTTTGTTATAAATAGAAGGGTTTTTCCATTCACTCACTACCTTTTGTTGCCTAAAGATCACCCTGGATATACACTTTTGGTCTGACTTTGATCCACTATCATTGTCATATTTTTCTATCATTTTTCCTGTGAGCTCCCTTTGAGTTCCATTTTTGTTTGGGTTTTCTACACCTTCAAGAGAGAGGGATTTTAGATCTGAAGTGCTGAGGAATTACAAGGACCCATCCCATTGAGGAGGAATAGTAACATCCTTCTATGTTCTCCTCCTAGGTGCCATAAATACAAAATTATTTAAACATATTCTTGTCTTGTCTATTGGATGCATGGAGCAACTCTTGCTTTTATTTACTACTTAATGTCTTTTAATGCATAGATCTAGATTTTTGCAGCATTTATATTGGTCAACTAATTACAGATCTAAAGATACTGGCAACCATATTTGTTGTTAGGGCTCTTTTTTATGCACAACTAAAGTGGTATTTTTTCGTACACTTGTGGTTAACATTCATACTAACAACTGGCGACTCCACAAGGGTTTACGACTACGACCTCTGTCATTGTTCAGATCCCTGGATATATAGCTGCTTCAAACCCTAGTATTTCTCTTCAGCTTCTTTTTTTTCTTTTCTTGATGTTGTTTTTAACCTATAAAACCATAAAACATTAAAAATTCTAACTTATGTGTGCTTTCGGACCTATTGTGCAGGTGACAAGCATCAGCCGCAGCCGAGAGGACATTTTTTTCTAAAACCTGCTCCCAAGAGTGTCAGAAGTGCAGGTCACACTTTTTGGCCCAAAACCTGCAACGTGAACCTCCAAGGCGCAGAAAAAAAACCCAAAACCTGTGACCTCTATAGAAAACAGGTCAAAAACTGTGACCTAGACTTTTTGCAGGAATTTTTCTGAAAGTTTTTTGGGTTTGTCTAGGCCTCTGTTCAGGGTTGTTTGACCTTCATCTCCGCCCGTTTTGGACCTGTAATTGTTATTTTTTACTCAAAAAAGTGGGAACCTATCACCCTAGGGCTTTAGTACCCTCCACCTTTTTTGGAAGAGTTTTAGCTGCTGCAGGTTGTCTGAAATTTTAATGTGTTCAACCATTTTTCAGATCTGATCCCTTACCTTCAGATCCACTTCAGATTGGTTATTTATCGATCCAAAACACCTCTTTTTAGTTTTGTTTGGGTTTTCCTCTAGGGTCTCCTCCACTTCCCTCCAGGTTTTATCCTTTCGCCACCTCATTTAAAAAAAAAATTCCTCTGATTTTTTGTTGTGTTTTTGCACCTATTTCCAACAAATCTGACCTTTAGATCATTGGCCCTCCCGAATTTAGATCTATTGGCTATTTTGGTGTGTTTTGACTAGATTTTTTCCCACCTACAAACTAGTTGTTGAGAGGCCCGCCTCCTTGGATTTAGATTAATGAATTATTAGTTGTTTATTTTCTGTTATTTCAGTTTCATATACTGTTATCTGCAGGTTTATTTACAGTTACACTACACACTTTTTATTTTTCTCTACAAACGTCTTGGTTTAAAAATTAAAATTTACACACCTAACACACACACCCTAAGTGAAGAAGCCCCTAGTTAACACTACCAGGCAAAGAATTTAAAACATTGTAATGAATTCATCCTGCACCTCTCTGTGCTTGCTTCAACATTGTAATTAGTTGATCCTACACCTCCTTGCCCTTGTTGGTCTCTCTTCCCTTTGTGCCGTGTTTGTGCTGCCATCATTGTGCCACCAAGGTGTTTATCCCAGATACTTCTTGGCCTTCATCCTCAGTTTCCGGTAGGAATACTTACTCCTCTGCGTAGTATTCGAGTTAGTCCTCCACCGAGTCCACATTCTGACTCCTCTTCTAGTTCATTGGGTTCCCCTTCTAGTTCCACCCCCGGTTCTCCCCTTGTCACCTTCACCATGTCTGGTTCAGGACCTAACGCTGGTGGTAGCCCCGGCCCTAATTCTGGGAATACTAATAGTGGGATCGCAACAGGAACTACCCCGGCTGCTCCCTTGCTCCCCTATATGGCAGGCCTCAGCCTTCCAAATTTTAACCATTTGATCAATGACCCTATATGCCATGACACTGGTTGGCCTACTATGCCAACCAAGCTCCCTTCTGACATCCCCAAGTTTGAAGGTCTTTCTAGAGAAGATCCTACAAATCATGTTTGATCTTTCCACATGTGGCGTTTGTCTAACTCCATTACCGATGACTCTGTCCATCTTCGATTTTTCCAATGTACGCTTACTGGAGAAGCTTCTAAGTAGTATGTTGATTAAGCCTCATCCTCTTATACCACCTTTGCGACTCTTGACCGGGATTTTCTATCTTATTTCCAGCTTCCCATTCGTTATGACACTGGTACTGAACTTTTGACTTTTTTCCGTCAATCCTCTATGACCCACCTATCTGATCATGTCCAGGAATGGCGGAGAAGAAAGAGCCTATGTCGAGCCCCTACCTTTGAAGACCGTGTCTACATGGACTGGTTCCTTAGATCTCTTTTCCCTGCTATCGGTGAAGATGTCGCATCACATTTCCCTCAAACCGAATAAGCTGCTCTCCAGATTGCCTTAAATTATGACCTGATCTATGCTCAATTGGGTTATGTTTATACTGTTCTACTTGATCTTACTATACCTAGTGGTGCCAACACACTGGGGGCATCTCATGTCACTGACGGTAACGTTGGAGCTCTTTCTCATCTATATGCTCAACCTCCCATGGGGTATGGTTTTCCTTATGGATTTGCTAGCACCTCCAGCACTTTTCCCCCTCCCGGTAGCATGTATCCAGGATACAGCATGCCTCCTCCTTTTTCCCAACCTCTTGTTTACCACAATGTTATCCAGCCTCCTTATTATCCATACCCGGGACCTGGTGTTCCATCTCCTCCAGCATTAGCACCTCTGCCTCCCTTGCATTCTCAACCCTCACAACAGCAGCCATCGCCCCCTCAAGGGCAGGTGTATGCACAACAGGGCATGACCAATCCTCCTCCTTCCAAAAAGAAGAGGAAAGGCACTCAAAATAAATCTACCCCCAATAATCCTAGACCTAATCCTCAAGGTAATGCACCTAACACTACTAACCAACAACAGGGCACTCAACGTAAGCAAGACAGGAATGTTGACACGAATAAGCCTTTTTCATGTTGTGGTGTTTATGGTCATTACACTCACGATTGTCCTATTTTACCATAGATGCAGCAGATGTGGGAGACTCAAGCAACATTGCAAGGACAACAAGCCTCCCCTCCTGTCCCTCCCAATGCTACACCTACTTAGCCGACTGTGTTTACCAATCCTTTCACTCAGAAAGGATTTGTGGCTACCCAACCACCTGAAGGTCAGGTGGCCACTCAACCTGCTGGTACCTTCAATTACTAGATTCTCATGATGAACTCTCACCAACCTATAAACATTGACCTCAACCTTTAGACTCGGTCCCGTCAGTACAATAAGCCTCCCACTACGTCTGCCCCTGAGATCCCTTCTTCAGGTTCTACAGAGCCTCTTTTTCCAACTAATGGTCCTTTTCAAATCCCTCAGCCTAAGGTAGAGGTTCATACCAAGATCCCTAAGGGACCATTATGTCAAAATGCTTCTTCTAGCAAAGTTACCCATTTGTATAGTATAGTAAATGATTTGGTGCAATCTGCTGCTGCCATCTCAATGCTGGAACTCCTCCAGTCATACCCTTCACAACGAAAAGATCTACTATATTCCATGGGCACTGTAGATCCTTCAGATGATCATTTGATCATGTTCGATGTTGACCGGTCAAAACATCTTCCTCTTCCTGCTTCCGTCGCCTTCCAAATCCCAGTCAAGATATGGAACACCAACATTTCATGTTGTATCATTGATGAGGGGGCATCCACCTATGTGATGTCTACTTCAGTTTGGAAGCAACTCGGATCACCTGAGTTGGCCCCTTCCACGATCACACTCCGAGCATGGGATGGCCATGCCTCCCAGCCCATTTCCCTATTCCGTAACTGTCCTATTACTCTTGCGGGCAAGATTGTTTACGTTAATGTAGAAGTCATTGATGCCCCCTTAGATTACAACATTATATTAGGTTGTAGCTACACTTATGCGATGTCTGCTATCCCATCTGTGATTCACCGCAAGATTTCCTTTCCCCATATTGGAAAGATAGTCACCATTGACCAGTTGACATATTACGAACCAAAGTCTTAGACCTCCCCTGAGTCCATCATATCTTCAGTGGCCAATAAGAAAATCATTGATCCCTTGACTAGTGTCTCACCCAAAGTCTACAAAGACTCCTCTTTGCTTGGTACATTCCCTAGTCTTCCTCCTCCTATCTCTGATCCCAGCTCATCTAATGTTTGCATGATGCAATCGTCTTAGGCTTCCCTCAAGAGGCCCGCTTCAGCTAGTCAACAACCCCTCCTTCCGTAACCTACTCCTAGCACATTGATTCAGCCTTCTGGACCCCATCCTCCTGGCCCTTCATCTGCAACTGGTATCCATGAGCCTCTCTACCCTCCTGGGACAGTTCCTCTAGGCCTTAACCATCTTGGAGCCATCTCGCCTAGTCATTACCCCTCCGGTTAGATACCATTCCTAGCTCCCCCTCCTGGAGTGTTCCCGGTACCTGTTACGGATACCCTATCCCTTCCTAACCTGACCCTTGGGATTCCCATCTGGTACATTGATCCCCTAGCCACTACCTTGCCTGGTCAACCTAAACCTTACCTTGCTTTGACTCCGGTTCAACCGGTCCGCATGACTCCTCCTGCTGCAGCCGTGCCTTAGACACCTCAACAGGAACCTTTTTTTGTTGCGACAGCCTCAGGTAAAAAGGGCAAAGCTTGCAAGAAGAAACCTAAACACAAGGCTGCCCTGAAAAAATATGCTCCTCCTCAGCCTCAAAAGCGTACACCTTCATGTGCTTTGTGTGATGTTTTCGGTCATGCCACCCATAATTGTCCTGAATTGCCTCGTCTCAAGCCCATGGTTAATGTCGCGTTCCCTGAGTCTATGGTCCCAGAAACCTCTTTTCCTTCCTCCAATGTATCTAAGAACCCCAATACTATTCACACCAACCACCCCTATGCTTTGTGTGATCTCCATGGCCATTATACCCACCTATGTCCCCGCCTCAAGGACTTCTTCACCTCTTTAGTAGCAATTCTCCAATTCAAGGTAAAACACAACGAGTCCACTGCTCCCTTATTTGCTCATTTTTCTTTAGCAAAACCAAAGGACACATCCACTCCCGTAGACATTCCCCCTTCGGATGTCGAAATGACAAAGTCTTCGGCCACTATCCACTACCTGTCATCATCTATGAGATCCTCAGTGGAAAACCCCCTTGGGCCTTCCCCTTCTGTTTCACCTAACCTCCCTTCAATTATCACCTTGGGCTCAACATCCATGGATCCTTCATCTACTTGTCCTTCCATCACCCCCCGTGATGATGCACATGTGAACCTTTCTTCTCATGATGATGAGTCAAGTAGCTTCGCCGCACCACGTGGTACTTCTTCCACCAGTCATCCCATCTTCTATTACGATGACGACATTATGGAAGCAGTCACCACCCCTGACTTAATATATCCCCCCTTACATAAAACCCATGCATTCAAACCACATACACCTTGTGGTCATTACATTGACATCCAATGTTTGGGTAAGGGGGCACCCATATTTGAGAGACCAGGAGAAGCAATTATCCATAACTATCCTAGTGTATCTGGTCGTGTCGACTCTAGTACCCTTATTCTTACCCATTTAGAAGAAAATCTAGAGTCACATATCACTTCAGAGCACTCTAGGGATGATACCCCTCATCATTCCTTCATCTGACATCAACAACTCAGTCCCCTAGACATTGTTGTTGACCAACCTGTGGGTTTTCTAGCAGAGCACCAGTTCATTATCTCCAAATCCTCTCTTTGGGATAGTGACACCATGTATGCCAACCCAGAAACTTAGTCCATTTTCTTCATATATGTAGTACCAAAAGAGATTGGTAATCCTCCATTCCCTTTCTCGAACTACATAACCATAATTAAAACAAATGGCACACCACATCATAAAAATGTGTTTAGATTCCCCTTTTCTAAATACATTTTGACATGACCACACCATGCTTGGGGGAAACTATGCCCGTCAACCATAAAAATCCCAGATCTTAGCCAAAAACAACACTAAAACCCTCTTTCTCTGACATGTCACACTTTTTAGGTCATTTCCTAGGACAGGTCAAATTTTTCTGCCTAGTACTTGCTACCCAGGTCGCAGAACAGACCCCAAAAAGTGCGACCTGACATGTTCATGACTCTAGGTACCTAAATTGAAATTTTGATCCCCTTAATTGAAAGAGTATGGTTAGGCCTCTTACCTGCAATAGATGGATCTCAATTCCAACAATTTATTTGTTCGGTATGACCACCGCAAGATTTATGGCCTTCTCTCCTCTGTACATTCACCATAGCTACACTTGCAAATGTGTGAATTTGGAGGGAGAATGCCTTATTAAAAGACAAACCCCAGATTTTTCTTTCGCCCGCTACCACCAAACCATAGCTCAGTTTGATGAACCATATGTACAGTTGGAAAGCTCTATTCGAGACCTAAAATTGCTATCTGTTAGTTTTTTGTGATTTGATACTTCACCAGGACACATTTTGTCCAAGAAATGTCACTTCACCACTCCTCAAAATTTAATTTCTTCACTTGTAGCACTTGTACTTGGGGCACCACTTTGCCTCCATAATTTTCCATGCTCGTGTTGATTTTCATCATGAGTAACCATCTCGTACTCATGTCTTTATGGTCCCCATAGGACCTTTTGTGTGTGGCAGCATCATCGAGGCACCCTTTTTTTAGAGCATCTGAGTTGAGTCATTATTGCATTCATGAAGTCTATCCCTAGTCCCTTTGTATCCTGCTATAGTCCTCCATCCTTCATTTCCTTGGTCCCTCTCTCGTGTCACACATAATGGACTTCATTCCTACTATCCCCTAGCCCCTTTGATATTGTGTCAGTCGCTGCTAGGTCATCCATGCCCTTTATGCTGTAACAAGGGAATTCGTTCATCTGCCATGTAGTACCCCCCATTTCATCATCATCCCTAGTGTCAGTTTGTCAATCGCTCTACTATTTTCTCTCGTGCCTTAGTTGAGGATCTCTTATTGCCTCACCTATGCTAGACCTCCTTCTGTCGATGTCAAATCACTCATTCCAGAAGACAGGTCTAGAGGGCGGTGTACTTTGGTTGCAGCTTCCACTTTTTTTCGGTGTCTCGGATCAGGAAAAGGGACTCTTTACAACCCTTTGACTTGATTGTTTCTCAGATCCATCTCCTTACAGCATGATCAAGATCCATATACTTGATGGTTCAGTGATGCAACATATTGGACCAGTGATTCCCAGGTGTGTGAGAGATTTTTTAGCCCTCATGAGGGGGTGGCCCTATAGGTAGCCCCCCACATGCCCAAATGACCTCTTCATTACAGCCTTTGATGCAGTTCCATATATTTGATGATGTCGGCCTCATCCACTTGTAGCGCATTTTTGTTTGCATGTATCAGTCAACTTTTTAGACCCCTTTCCTGTTTACAGGGGCATTTTGGTTGTATTTATATCTCATGTACTCAGATATTATTGTATAAGTCCTGGCTATTATCCCAGGCACAGTATGTATGTGGGATTAATTATCATATTTTCATTTGGCTCATGTTTATGCCAACGTGTACTATATAGTTCAGTCCCTTGTTTACTGGACGCATTATCCTTTGTACTTTGTCTCGGCGGGCATAGGTATGCCTCCCTCGCCACCTATAGAATAGGTACTCAATCATAAAAGAGACTTGTCGCACCTGTAAGTCTCGCCTCCTCAAGGTCTAGTCCTCTAGCACTTTGGTCTACCTTATATTTCTCTCTCTCTGACTTCCCCTTCGGTGTTTAGTGATTGAGTTCTTACAACGTACTTCGGTCATACGATTAGCTCCTAACACTCGCACACTAGGGGGAAATTTGTTACACCATTTTTTGGTCATCTAACCTATTACTATTATATGGACCAAAGTACACCATGTAAGACCAATTTGACCCTAAGTAAAATTACTTTCACTATGAAAAATAACTTAGTAAACCACATTTATTAAGTTGTTTATGGTCTAAACAAGAAACCCCATGAGAAAATATTAAATAAATCTACATTTTCTTGATTTTCCTCAAGGAATAATTAGTTAAACAATAGTTTAATTAATATTCCTAGTCATATTTAACCCAAAATAGGAAAATTAATTAGATAAATCATTATTTATCTTATTATTTTATAGGAATAATTATTTAAACCTTATTTAAATAATATTTGTTGTTAATTTTGACTAAATAATTTATGGATAATTAAATAAATTATTATTTATTTGATTATTACTCAACCACATCCTTAAAATAATAAATAAATCGTTTATTTATTTATTATTTACAAATAAAGGGATTTGACCCAAATGAAATTCTTTTTCCCTCCAACAAATATAATAAAATATTCCATAAAAGTTGGATCTTGATTTGGTTAATAATATTTTAACTATGCACCAATATCTATACTAACTCAATATTTTGTTATAAATAGAAGGGTTTTTCCATTCATTCACCACCCTTTTTTGCCTGAATATCACTCTGGATCTATACTTTTGGTCTAACATTGATCCACCATCATTGTCATATTTTGATACCATTTTTCTTGTGAGCTCCCTTTGAGTTCCATTTTTGTCTAGGTTTTCTATACCATCAAGAGAGAGATTTTAGATCTGAAGTGCTGAGGACTTACAAGAAGCCATCCCATTGAGGAGGATTGGTAACATCCTTCTATGTTCTCCTCCCAGGTGCCATAAATAAAAAATTCTTTAAACATATTCTTGTCTTGTCTATTGGATGCATGGAGCAACTCTTGATTTTATTTACTGCTTAATGTATTTTAATGCATAGATCTATATTTTTACAGCATTTATCTTGGTCAAATAATTGGATATTTAAAGATATTGGCAGTCATATTTGTTGTTAGGGCTATTTTTTATGCATAGCTAAAGTGGTATTCTTTCGTATCCTTGCGATTAAGATTTATACTAACATACGGTTTGTTGGTTTGTTTATTTGGTTGGATAAGTTGTCAAGAAGAATAAGTAGAGTGAGGATCAATCTATTGGGCTATGGAATCTGCAAAGGTTTCAAAGAGTGTAAAAATAGTTCAAGGGCATTTCATAGGGAAAGTAAATAGGGCCAAATGGATCTAAGTAAGTTTTGAGTGAGTGATATGAACATGGAGGTGTGAATATAGTAGGTTAAGGGGAAATCAAGGATCCTTTAACAAAATAAGAACAAGAAAAAGCTTTCAGCATGATAGCATAGTAAAACTTGAAGAGAAATAAAGGATTCTTCAACCAACCAATACTAAGCAAACCTTACAACAACAGATAAGTAAACTTAGAGAGTAGTTAAGGATTCTCTAAATATTACTTGTAAACGAATAGATTTTTCACATAAAATCTCAGTAAAACTAAAGAGTACTTAAGAATTCCTTAGTTAAACTTCAAGGAAAAAAACATAAAGATCAAAGGATGCAGACAAAGCAAGGTGCCAAAAGACATATACAACTCATAATTAGAACTAAAGAAAACAAATAAAAAGGTGGAATACATCACCATTCAACAAAGCTTTATGAATCCTAAGAGTGAGCTCAATCCACAGATGTTCAGTCCAAAGCCATCACAAAGCACGAAAGAGAATTTCACCAATAAACTCAGAGTCTATTTCATATTATGCTTAGCAACCAAGAAAAAAAATACAATCAGACCTACATGCCCTATTTATCTAGAAAAGTAGGGAAAAAACCCTAATTAGGGTTTTGGAAACCATTAATTACTCATAAATGTCATTTATGTCCAAAGAGGCCATGTAAGGCCCAAGACACATAATATATGTTACAATAAATGAAAGATAACTCAAACATAACTCGTCAACCAACTCTAGATTTATTTGCCTCAAAAATCCCAAAAATATCTTCTAGTGTGTTTTTTTGACTTTTCTGCCGAAGCGCATCAGAAAAGTCCAAGGGTGCAGCGCCTGCACTGGAAAAATGGGTCACCTTGCAGCTGAATTTTGATGGCCTTCCCGATGTCTAAATGGGCTCCTTGATGGCTAGTTAGAAATAATGTCAAGTATAATTTTCTAAAATTCCCTAGGTTTTATGATTGAACTCCATTAACCTGTTAAAAATTAAAATCTCCCAAGGCTTCCAAAGGCAAAGCGCCAGCCCTGAAAACATGGTAGAAAGGTGAAATTTTAGGTGTTTTTGACCCTTTAGGGGGACCGAAACTACTCCAAATGATCTGAAATTTGGTGTGGATGATTCCCTTTTCCTGATGAATCCAAAAATGTAAAATTACCTCCAATGGATTCCTATAGAAAAAGTGCAGTGCCAAGGTCATTGCGCCCTTGGCCCTCAAAATCAGTCAAAAACCAAAAATGTCAAAAACTTGCCAAAATTTGTAATTATCTTCCTCATGGGGTTTGGGATGCCTGTAGAGAAGCATCAGCTAGGATTTAAAGGTTTTCATGGTCTTTGGCCTCCTTGAATTCTTGAATTTTGGCAAGGGATCTTTTGAGCTTGGCCCTTGCAATTTGATTTCTCAAGGCATAGTGCTTTCCCATCTTTCTATGTAGGCCAAGGTCCCTTTGCGTCTTCTCTAGCGGCTTGTTTTCAACCTTATAATACTTAATCACATACTTTTCCATGGAAAGCCTTTTTTATATCTCCCTAACCTGTGCATATTTTCTCTGGAGCACCATGTTAGTGGTCCTCTCTTCATTCTCATCCTCTAGGCCAATAAATTAAAAAAAAAAATTAGTTCCATGCTTACCTTTCTTATCTCCAATAGTGACCTTTTCCTTGTCTTTGTGAATATTATTTGTTGATTTGGAAGGCATGTCCCCTTGCCTTTTATAAGCAGCAAACACATGCCTACTTCCTGTTTGATAAGTCAAAGAAAAATGTTTGATTATGCTCATTTTGGTATCTTCATTATTGTTTCCATCTTGACTATCAGTATCAGTGATATCCATGCTTTCCTTATGGCTTTCATCGCTGCTTTCCTCATTGGTATCACCATTACTGTCATGGCCCTTCAATCCACTATCATCCTTGCTGCTCTCTGTTTTTCCTTCATCCACTTCACTTCTTTTTTTATTGCCTTCAACGTTGCCATGAGCCTCACTGTGTTCCATATCATCACTGCCTTTGACAACACTATGAGCCTCACTTTATTTTGCACTACTCTCTACACCATCATCATTTCCACTATGAGCCTCATCGTTTTTACTGTCCTCATGGCCATCATGACTATTGTCATGCCTGTCATTCTCTTTACTGTCTTCTTCTTCACTATTGCTTGCCTCACTGTTCCCAACATCAGCCTTACTAATTTCTGCATCGTTGTCCTTATCACTATCATGAGCCTCATCAAACTTTGTTTCATTGTCTTTTGTCTCCATGATTTTTTCACTTCCTTCATCATCACTATGAGCCTCACTGTTTTTATATTCAGTGGCCTTTTCTTCAACAACATTTTCTGCCTCATCTTCATCATTATTTTGGTTGCTTTCTTTGTAATTCTCCTCATCTTCATTGACATCTATCTCCATTTCTTCCTGACCACTTTCTTCATTTGTGTCCTCACCATTTTCTTCCTCTTTAATGTCCTATTCTTCATTATTTCTTGATTAATCATTACCCTCTCCTTCATGGTCACTTGATTGTTCATTTTCACTTTCCTCATTTCCTGATGCACTGGGAGAGGGTGATGAAGGAGGGTTGTCTTGAGGTGAAGGAACATGTTTATATTGTGAAACATGATCATCAGGATATGATGGAGGAGTAAGGACAAGAGGATGAGATGATGAGGGCACATTTTACTGAGGATGGGGTTGTGGGTTTGTGAAGACCTCATGGGAAATGAAAACCTCCCATGGAATACCCTTTTTCTCCAATTGATGCATCACAACCATCTTGATGAGAGAATGGTGAAAGAGGCTGTGCATTTGTTGTGAAGGGTCTCTCTTTTGCACAGTACAAGAAATATTGTCAATACTCCTGTAGAGGTAGTAGGGTAAATGCAACATCTTAACCCTAGTAAAGTGCATGAGAAATCTGATATGATAGGAATACAGCCTAGAGAACCTCCCCTCACATGTGAAGTTTTTCATAATGACCCTCATTATGGGTGCATACCTCTCAAGAAAATGTGAAAAATGAAATATATATTTTTTGTAGTCTTTGTATCTAGGTTTAAGGAATGGCTCATAGTGGCTTATGTCTAAGTTGGCTTGTTTGAACCACTTTTCACCAACACTAGGTATCCCAGTGGCAATAGAAATGGCATCTGATGACAACTCAAATTTTCCCCTTGCAATATTTACTTGTTTCTCATGTAGGTTAAGGATAAATAGCCTAGTGAGCTCAGGGTGTCTTTGTGCCTTTTTTACTCTTTCAAAAAAATTAAAATACCCCACATTTTGGAAACATGTGATAGCCATAGGAGAGGCATTAAGCTCCATTGTGTTTTGAGGTTCAAACCTATTAATCCTCCCACCTCTGTGTTGATGCCTCCTAGGCACTTGGCCTTCTTCACCACTACAATTTCAACCTTCTCTTAACATTTTGACACCTCCTATTTTGAATCAAACCCTAGCTTTTCTTATGAAATGAATGTGGAAGAGGGTAATGAAGTGGTGATGTAAGGGGAAATTCTGCAAGTGAAGGATGAGAAAATGTGTAGGAATATTAGGTTGTAAGAGAGGCTAGGAAAAACTTGATAACCTCCTATGCTAACTTGTACACAAAAAATCTACTTGGACACACTTAGAACTTATGTTAAACTAAAATGAAAGAGAGCAATGTGAGGTCAAACTGTATGCAATGTGAGGGATAGAGATATTTTTAGCTTGGATGGATGACCAATTTCAAACCACTTCAACCACCCTATTTCACCCGTGTTTCAACTGATATTTCTTTGTTTGCAGATGAAGGAGGCTTAATCAGTGTTTTAGCATGAAATTAAGTTTTCCTGCTTAGGTCTTCATTCCCTCAATCAAAAAATCACCACAGATGCTCTAAAGAAGGGACTGACATCCAATTACCTCTCAAATATGCTTTGAGGACCCTTGATGATGACCTGGAGAAATTTTGAGGGTTTCTCAGTGTTGAAGTGGTGTAGAGGCATTCCTGGCCAAATGCACAATGTGTGAACGAGTTTTCGGGTTGGCCAAACACACAATGCGGGCCGGTGAGCAAGGTGTCAGGTGAAGTTTTGTGACGAGAACGTAGCGTTTGCTGGTTTTCTGTCGAGCCTGTCGGGTCGGTAGAGGTGTTTGGTGAAGTTTTGTGCCGGGCGCGCATCGTATACTAGTTTTCTGGGCCTGTCAGGCTTGTTGGGCAAGGTTTCACGTAGCACTATGTGTCAGGCACGCAGCGCCGGAGTGCTTCTGCACAGTATTTTGGGTGTAACAGGTGAACGCGCAATGTGTACTCACAGGCGTGCAACGACATGTAGATTTGAATGGGGAAATTGCCCTGTGTGCATGTTAGGACCTCACTATGTATCATTTTTATTATATATTTTGACACCACCTTACCTTTATAACCATGTTTAAAAAGGATTCCATCATCATTTTCATTCACTTTATCCAAAGGTATATAAAATCCTCTTCTTTATTATATATTTAATCTGTTTACATATAATTCCATATTACTCTTATATTTCATCATTAATCGAAGTAGATTGTTGCAAACATAAGTCTAAAAGATGACAGATAAATTATGTGTTGTGCTGGAACAATCGGCCGTTGCTGAAACAATCAAACTTCATTGCTGAAACAGTCGACTCTGTTGCTGAAACAGTCGACTCCGTTGCTGAAATAGCCAGCAGGCACGCAAATTCCGTCACTATCCGTAATTTGCGATTCTGGAAGAGTATTTCTTGGAACAATGGCAACAACATGAAGACGTGGTTACACGGATTATTCTGAAGATAGTACTCTTTTTGTATCTGTTGTAACAATATCTTTTTATGGAAGAACATAATAGCCCTGTTTTAAGAAAGAAGAACAGATTTAGGGATAGATATAGATTTGCTCTACTGTAATTGTAAGAGATGTATCCTCTTTAAAAAGAGGAGACATCATCATTAGAGGGAGCTCGAAACTACAGGAGAACATTGTGTTTGAGAGGACAGGAGCTAGACTCCATTTGTAATGTATCATTTCTTTTGACAGATGAATAAAATTTCCTTTTGAGCACTTCAATTTAATCCTTTCCCTGGGGAATCTTGTGAGAAGGAAAGGGCCCGCCTTCCTCACAAGATTCGCCCGACTGTTCCTGTAGTTTGTTAGATTTCTTTATGATATTCGCACTTTACTTTAATTCTGTTTGCTGAAACACCAGTTACACAGTTCTGTAGTTTATTGAGCATTCTATTTCCTTTAACGCTGCATGTGTTTAGTACATTCATTCTTAAGAAGTTAAGAGATCTATTTCTGTTAATTGTTTGAATGTATGATTGATGCTGGGAAGTAGGTGCTGAAGATTCCTGTACAAAGGAATAGGGTCCTGTTCCCATTGATTGCCTTTCTTTTCCTACAGTGTGATTAGAAACAGGAGACAGGTGCTGAAGGTTCCTGTTCATGGGAATAGGGTCCTGTTCTCTTGAGTTTATCTTTTCTACAGAGTGATTAGTGTCAGGCAGCAGGTGCTGAAGTTCCTATTTAAAGGAATAGGGTCCTGTTCCCTGTTATGGTTGATTGGTTTCCTTTCCTGCATTTGGATTCTTAACTGCAATCGAGGAATTACTTCTACTATAACATAAGTAACTTCAGCTTTGATTAAACAGGGTGTGAATAATTAGATTTGTATGATTAATAATTGTGTGGCTTTTTACTACAACATTGTTTTTGCTTTTGGAATTGAGCATATCCAGTGCATGATTGTCTTTGGAATAAACAGACTTCCTCGGGTTGAAAATTTATGTGGAGCTTGAATTGTTAAAACAATTAAAGCGACCAACATTTTGGCGCCGTTGCCGGGGAAGGAAATTATAGATTTCAAAAGCATTAATATTTTCTTTCTAGATGTGCAGATTGTATGAGAGGACGCGGAAACCAGAAGAAAAATAACCCCACAGGTGGCAAAGGCAAAGGAAGGGGAGGAAGAAAGACTTTTATTGACGAGATTGTATCAAAGGCTGAATCATCACAGAGATTAAGTTCTCGAAGACCAAAACTTCAGCACTCCCCTCAATCAGATTACAAAATAGAGGAAGTTGTGGGCCCTGAAAACATAGAGGAGTCGGTGATTAAAGAACCAGCAGTCAGTGCTGGAGAGTCAGAAGAAAGTGCTAGCAAATCAGCAGAGCACATTGAGGAAATAATAGAGAGTGTTGGACGACCAGTGGAAAACATTGAGGAGCCAGTAGAAGATCTTGACGATCGAGCAAGTGCAGTAGGAGAACAACCAATGGAAGGAAACAACGAAGAATTCTTTGGTGGAGGACGTGTAGATCCTGAAGGAGAAGGAAGGGATGAAAATTCTCTCTCTACCTTGGGATTTCCTATCAGTGATCTCCCTAGAGGAACAACTCCTATGAAGAATATTCCATTGTCAACTTTACCTAACTTCCATGGTTTATCCTCTGAAGATCCGGATGAATTTCTTTTTGAATTTGATATATTATGCAGAAGTTATGATTATGTTACTAATGCTCAAAAGTTGAAACTGTTTCCAGCAACATTAAAAGGAAATGATTTAAGATGGTTCATGAGTCTTGGGAGTCAGGTAATCACAACATGGGAACAGATGAAACAGAAATTTTTTCTTAAATATCAAGACTACTGTTGGACGAGAGAAAAGAAGGACGAACTATTCAATATGGCACAAAAGCCGGACGAGAATCTGGAGGACTACGTAGAAAGGCTGCAGTATAATATACAGAGATCTGATCATCCGAATATAAGTAAGGAAATTCGTAAAACAATATTACTTAGAGGGTTAAGGGATGATTGTTTAGACATGTTAAACATGCTTGGCAAGGGAGATATATCTAAAGAATCATATGATGAGATTGTTGAACTTTGTAAGAGGTGTTCAAGGGGAGCTGCAAGGAACAGAGTAAGTAATAGAGATCCCACCTATTCGAGAGTGCAGAAATCAGCCAGTGGGGGAGCAACAAGAGCTGAAATAGGTAATTTACTTGAAGAATTTAAAACTGAGATGTTAAGTTCTTTTGCTTCACAAATTGACACTTTGCAGGTTAAGAAGAAGCAGGCTGAAGCAGAAGCAACTCTGGCTGTCTTTTGCCCGAAGTGTAGAGACAAACATCCACTAAGGGAGTGCCCATTGGACAAAATACCAATCTGCACCCTTTGTGAGAAAGATCATGAAACAAAACAATGTCCATCTCTACCAGGAATAAAGGCAGCATTGCAGCCAACGGAAGAAGAAGTTGAAGCAGTTTACTTGCTAACTCAAAGAAGACAATGGCAACCAAAAGGACAAGGTATGAAATCTAGTATGCCATTTAATCATTGGAATAATTATTCTGCTTTCGGTCAAACAAATTACCCTCCCTTTAATCAAATGCAATACCCACCCTTTAATCAAATGAATTTCCCACCCATGCAACAATCAAACCCTCCCTTTGTTGATCCTACAATGTGGACTCCTTGGCCTCCACAGCAGCCATCTTCTTTTAACCCTTGGAATTCAAATTGGAGAAGCCAACAACCCCCATATCCAAATCAATTTCCTCAATTTCAACAACCACTTCCTCTGCCATCAAATGCTCCGCCAAATAACCAAATGAGACCCCAGCTACCTGTGCAACCAAATCCTAACCCCAATAATAAATTTGTGCAAGTCATTGATATTCAGAATCAGTCTATATTTCCTACTATGCAATGTAATGATATTCATTTAAGATCCGGGAAAATAGTAGAGCCTATTATTGATGATATAACTTCTTCTGATTCTGATAAAGAGGAAACTGAGAAACATAAGAAAGCACAACCACCCTCTAACAAGGGTATTGAAATAACAGAACCACCATTCCCCGAGCGTTTGGTTTTAACTAGAACGCCTGAAACACCTGCTTTTAATATTTTAGGGGAATTGCAAAACTTGTATGTTAAAATTCCACTTTTACAAGCACTAAGAGATGTACCAATTTATGCCAGAACAATAAGGGATATTTGTGTTAAGAAACCTGGTAGGAAAACTAAATATCCCCTTACAGTACATGTGATGGGTGATTTATCTGCATTAATGTCCGGAAAAACCCCTCCTATGAAATATGGTGACCCCGGCCATCCTACCGTGACAGTTCAAATTGGTAAAACAATGATTCCTCAAGTTCTGGTAGATTTAGGTGCTGCAATAAACATAATGACTCTTGAATCTTCACAATTGTTACAGCTGAATAACACAATCAGAGATACACCTACCATTCTAGAGTTGGCTGACCATTCTACAATTAAACCTGAAGGAGTTGTTGAAGATCTGCTTATCTCAGTTGAATCCTGGAATTACCCAGCTGATTTTGTTGTATTGCAGACTAAAACAAATCTGGGGGGACATCCTTTAATTCTGGGGAGGCCATGGCTGGCCACAGCTGATGCCTTTATCAGTTGCAGATCTGGTTCAATGACAATTTCTAATGGTTATGAAACCAAACAGCTTACTCTTTATCCTCATGCTACACCCATAATTAATAATGAAGATTCTATGTGGATGGATTATGATGATAATGTTGTTCATCCCATTCTAACTATTGGACAAGCCTTAACTCTTAAAGACAATACAGAGGATGAAATAATTAATAATTTTATTTGTGAACCTTCTTTTGTAATTGCTGAAACACACAATCAATTGACTACAATTTTTGAAACAGATACCCAAGAAAAGATTGAATCTGAAGACTTATCTCAGACATTAACCACCATCTCATCTAAAAGCATAACAGTTGAAATTGAACCTGGCAAGACATTAAATATAAATCCTGATCTAACAGTCGCTGAAACACAGCAGTTAATGAAGTTATTGCATGAAAATAAGGAAGCATTTGCATGGGATTACACAGATATGAAAGGGATCTCTTCTGAACTATGTACTCACCGAATTTACATTAAAGAGGGATGCCGACCAGTCTGTCAACCCCAAAGATGAATGAACCCTAATTTACGAGAAATTGTTAAAGAAGAACTTCAGAAATTGCTTAATGCAGGATTTATATACCCCATATCTGATAGTGAATGGGTTTCCCCATTGGTAATTTTCCCTAAGAAAAACGGGAAATGGAGAGTATGTGTTGACTACAGAGCCTTGAACAAAGCTACTCAAAAGGATCACTTTCCTTTACCCTTCATTGATCGGGTGTTGGATAGTCTGGCAGGGAAGAAATTATTTTCTTTTCTAGATGGATTCAGTGGGTATAATCAGATAAGAATTGCACCCCAAGACCAAGACAAGACCACTTTCACTAGCCCTTGGGGAACTTTTGCTTATAGAGTTCTTCCATTTGGGCTATGTAATGCACCAACAACTTTTCAAAGAGCTGTTATAGGAATCTTTTCTGATATGCTGAATGATTCTATGGAAATATTTATGGATGATTTTACTCCTTATGGTGTGTCTTTTGAAGATGCACTACAAAATCTTGAGAAGGTACTTAAACGATGTATACAAGCTCACCTCTCCCTAAGTACTGAAAAATGTCATATGATGATGAGTGAAGGAGTAGTGCTTGGAAATTTTATTTCATCTCAAGGTATTCAGGTAGATCCATCTAAAATATTGGTCATTCAGAATCTTTATGTTCCTAAAACACAAACTGGATGTGAGAAGTTTTCTAGGACATGCTGGATACTACAGAAGATTTATTAAAGATTTTTCTAAGATAGCTTCTCCATTATTTGTGTTGCTTATGAAAAATGCTGAATTTAAGTGGACTAATTCTTGTCAGAAAGCTTTTGAATAACTCAAGCATCAGTTATCTACTGCTCCTATTTTGAGGAGACCTGATTGGGCCCTCTCTTTTCATATATCTTCTGATGCTTCAGACACTCCAATTGGAGTTGTCTTGGGACAAGAGGAGA
Source organism: Pinus albicaulis (assembly GCA_034641835.2). Classification (NCBI taxonomy): domain Eukaryota; kingdom Viridiplantae; phylum Streptophyta; class Pinopsida; order Pinales; family Pinaceae; genus Pinus; species Pinus albicaulis. The sequence goes on along the minus strand of CM076572.1, from coordinate 726,401,158 downwards.
ATCATCTTCCTTATGCTATCTACTTTATCATAAGAATATGACCCCTGCTGAGCTTAATTATACAGTCACCGAAAAAGAGTTTCTTGCAGTAATTTATGCCATTAATAAATTTCGACACTATATCACTGGTTATTCTACTTTTGTGCACACTGACCACTCGGCTATTAAGTATTTAATGAATAAATCTGTCACAAATGCTAGAGTTACCAGATGGCTATTATTACTGCAGGAATTTGATATCACAATTGTAGATTGGCCTGGTAAAGAAAATGTGGTGGCTGATTTCCTTTCACGGTTAAAAACTGATAATAATATTCCAGTAGATGATTCTTTTCCTGATGAGTATTTATTTGCAGTTTCTGCTCACTCTCCATGGTATGCAGATATTGCCAATTATTTGGTTGCAGGAAAATTACCATCACACCTGTCATACAGAGAAAAGAGAAGAATTATTCAACAAAGTGCCAGGTATAGCTGGATAAGTGGGTGTCTTTTCTATACAGGGCTTGATCAGGAAATCCGAAGATGCATTAGGGAGGATGAAGTGTACGACATACTAAAAGCTTGTCACGATGGCCCTTGCAGAGGGCATTTTGCTGATAAAAGAACAACACACAAAATTTTGAGGATGGGTTACTATTGGCCCTCATTATTTAAGGATGCAAAGAAATATGTGAGGGCTTGTGACAGTTGCCAGCGAATGGGTCAACCCAATCATAGAGATCAAATGCCATTAAACCCCCAGGTAGTTTCCGAACCATTTGAAAGATGGGCCTTAGATTTCATAGGACCCATTAATCCTCCATCCAATCAAAGAACTTATATATTAGTCTCTACAGACTATATGACTAAATGGGTGGAGGCCAAAGCACTTATTAGAGCCAATGAAGAGGTTGTCCTAGCTTTCTTATTTGAAGAAATTTTCACTAGATTTGGAATTCCTAGAGAGCTAGTTACAGATGGAGGACCTCCATTCAATTCTCATGGTTTTAAGTCTACCCTTCAGAAATATCATATTCATCATAGAATGAATACACCATACCACCCCTAGGCCAATGGGCAGGTGGAAAGCACAAATAAAGTATTAGAAGCCATTCTAACTAAAACAGTGAAGGACAACCGGAAGGATTGGTCTCAAAGGCTCCCTGAAGCACTATGGGCTTACAGAACTACTTGGAGAAACACCACAGGTTTTTCTCCCTATGAATTGGTTTATGGTAAAAATGTTGTTTTTCCTGTGGAATTTGAAATCAAAACTCTAAGAACTGCTTTAGCTGTTAATCTTGATTTGACTGATGTGCAGACAACTAGGTTGCAGCGGCTTCTTGAATTGGATGAAAAGAGATTAGATGCCATTCATCAGACAACCATGATTCAACAACAGAGAATGAAGTGGCATGATAAAATTATCAAACACAAGCAGTTCCAAAAAGGTAATTGGGCCTTGTTGTATGACTCTCGGTTTGAAAATTTTCAGGGTAAGCTACGTACACGTTGGCTTGGACCATATGAAGTAGATGCTGTTTTTTCTAATGGAACAGTAAGACTTCTAAAAATTGATGATTCTAAAACACCTCTACTAGTCAATGGTCATAGGCTTCGTTTGTACCAGCGCCCTGTTTCTAAAGAGGATTTCAAGACTGCTTGCATGACTGATACACACTATCTTTTTCTAGGGGAGTCTTCTGCTCCTCACAGCATTTAATTTTCTGCACTGTATTTTTTTAGTATTAGATTAGATTTAAAACTAATAATCCCTGTCAAGGGTTGGCATATTACAATTGAATTTTGCAGATTCTGGAAAAGCTTATTAAGGAGGACAGATTCACCATAAGAAGATCCGAAGCTTCAATCACAGAAGCTTGTTCCCTTCATTTCAACCCATTTCCTAGCAATATCCCTTTATCCCATTTCTACATTATTTCCCTTTTCCCATTTTTCCCACTTCTACCATTCCTGAAATATCATCCTTCAGCTAGTATTTCCCATTCCTTACTGCTGAAATTATCCCTTATCAAATATTTCCCCCACTTGTTTTAAACCCAAGTCATTATATCCCATTTTCCTGATTTTCCCCTTTGCTGAAACACCAGTTTCAGCAACATGTCATTCATTTTTCCGTTGCTGAAACACCAGTTTCAGCAACCTGTCATTTATCTTTTCATCATTAAAACATCATTTCTTTCCTCTGCTATACAAGCTTTTCAGTCCTCCACTTTTACTCTTCAGATCCTTTGGGTGAAAATTATTCAGTATTGAGCAGATCCTGATATGCTCCTGTTCTACATTTCAGAGAAATCTACAGATTCTTCCATTAATATCAAGCCATTATGAAGCACTCTATACTTTGAATTTTAAAGACAAAGGTAAAAATATAAGGTATGCGGTTTTTATGTAATGCAGTTAAATATTATTTTAAAGAGAGGATCTTGCTCATAATGATTGCAATCTCCACACGCCTAAACATCATTGCACCATACGTAAGGGGGGGAATTTCGAAAACTGAATCATCATTTCACATCATCCAATCCTCCGTCATTCTTCATATCCATTTCCGCCGTCATTGAGACTCCATATCCTCTGTTGCAACAATTAGCTTGACCAAAGCCTGTGTTTCTGTTCTCTGCGCCTCTGCATGTGACTCAAGCTAGTAGCTATGGGAGGGTCGGCTATCAGACACGAGCCTGGTTCGATAACTCTTCTTCAATTGTTCCCGGAGGCCTATCAAATCTTTCAACAAGCAGGATGGACAACATACTTCGAAAGGTTAGGAGAATTTGATCAGCAGCAAGTTTTAGAGTTCGCACAGAATCTTCAGGGGAATTATTCAGTGGTTCAAGGGGTCCGCATTTCAGTTACAGAGGAGGACATAGCTCAAGTTTCAGGTTTTCCGGTTATAGGGACTCGCTGGTTCAGTAGGAAGCAAGTTATTTTAAATGCACAACAATATTTTCTTCTTCCAGAAGAACCGGTTGAACTTAAAGGCCGCGGTATAAGTCTGCATTCACTTCCTTGACCATGGCCAACAGTAGCTGAATTCATCAAGCACTACTTGACATGCGAAGGGAGTTACCAGGTAGTCTACCAACACGACTTCGTTTTGATGAATCATTTGAGGCATGGTCGATTAGTTAATATTCCCTATTATCTGCTTGGTTGTATAAAAAACATGTCATATTATTGCAGACGGGTTAAATTCCCATTGTTATCCCTTACCCATCATCGTTTATGCCAATTATTAATTTAGAGGGGTTTTTCTCAGCAAAACCCCCCTCTGAATAATCCACTCCTCATTCCCCAGCAGGCCGAAATTCCCCAGCAAGCCGAAATTCCCCAACAAGCCGAAAGTTCCCAAGAAACTCCTGAGAGTCCTTATGAAGGGCAACTGGACGATATCCCAGACTCCCCAGTAATTCCGTCCTCAGAACCAGTTGACCTACCCCCAAGTTCGTCCCACTTAGTAGAGTCACCCCTTCCCACTATTCCTATCCCTAGCGATGACTCTCCAACACCCCCATCTCCACCTACTCATAAAAGAAAGAGACGAACCCCAACAGTCTCTGTCTCAAAATGACAAACAAGGGCCACATTCCAAATTTTCACTTCTTCCGAAAGCCCTTCCCCCAGAAAATAATCTTCTCCTACAAAGAAAAGGAAAGATAGTGACTTCTCTGCTTTCCTACCAAAAAGGAAAATGAAAATGACTGTTGAAACAGGAGTTACTCCCATTTCCCCTGACCCCGCCACTATCCTGTTAAAACTTCAATCCTCACCACCATTCCAAATTCCCCAACCCGTCTCGTCCGGTGGCACTGTCACACAAGAACCAGTGGCCCGAGATAACATGACATCGTTTATTGCTCAAATAGTGACTACCACACAAGAACCAATCACTTACCCAGAGGTTGAAACATAAGAACCAGCCATTGTGGTACAATAATCATACACCAAGCATGACAATACAGGGAAACCAGCTGTAGCTGCTCCATAAGAACCAGCTACAGTTGTGGATTAGCAGGCAACCCCAGCAGAATCAACCAACACACAGGGTTCACACACTATGGCATCTTTATTGGAGGAAAATGAGTTTTTGAAGTCAGAACTAGAGGCCTATAAGAATGAATTAATCATGGCACGAGAGGCCTTTGATAGAGAATTGAATCTCTACATGCTAGCACACACAGCATCAGCACAAAATAAGGATCCATGCAGAGAATACATGTGCCATGAGTGTGGTAATATTTACCAATAGGCAGGATACAAAGTAGTCAAAATTCAGGTATCTGAGGCATCTACATCAGCTGCAATTAAAGAAGAACGCCCTACTGCTCCACAAGAACTAGTAGGGCTCTCAAAAAGTCTGGAAAAAGAAACTAAACCACAGATATCTCACCCTGTGCTAGTCAGCTCAGCCACTCAAACAATGCCCCAACCACAGATATCTAGCCCTGAGTTAGTCAGCTCAGCCACTCAGACAATGCCCCAACCCAGTACTTCTAATGCTGGGACACAGACCCTGCCACGGAAACAATTAGAACTTATGAACAACTGGAAGAAACAATATGCTGTAGATCAAGATAAAATATTGCAGCAGCATAAGTTGGCATGGCAGAACCACATGTATGCCAACTGGGATATTTGGGAACAGACATTGCAACAGCTCAGGGATTCCAAGAAAGAAGTCAAGGAATCAAAGGAAAAGTTGGTTTTGATGTTTTCATTAGTGCAAAAATTGATGGCTACCCGAAAACCCTCCTTGAATTATTCTCTCTTCCTCTCTGAACGTCTGGTTTATTTTCAATTGAAGGCAATAAAGGATGGCAGACCTCATGAATTGTTTACTGCGGAACAATTTGTTAAAACTTTTGCAGAGGCCCCTAAAAGTGACCAACATTTGTTGTGTGAACTTTATATCCATAACGAGGCCATGCCTGAGAATACAAGAGTCAATCTCACTCCAATTGTAGGTGATGTACAAATTAGGGCATTCGTTTCATTCCTGGCCAATCATATCACCTAGAAAACTGCGTTTATTCCAAGTAGGCATAATGAGGAGAATAGGCTCCTTTGGATTAGACCGGAACCTTTAAGTCCGGCCATGTTTGTAGCACAATATCACCAATTCTTGTAGAGGCCAGGAATGCACAGGTACATACAAAAACTACAGGCTTCAACACTTTTGAAGTGTCTACAGCTAATTAGAGTAAAGAAGACTGCTGCATTGAATGCCAACACTATGTTTTGGCAACAGTCATGCAAGGAAAGACAAGAGTATCACCCTTTCAGCCCTGATAATCTTCAAGCTGCACTCTCCAGGGTACCTAACTACATCAGATGCATTCGGCATTGTGGAGCAAACTGGATTGGTTACCATTTTCATTTTCCAATTCTATGGATGCCTACAGAAAAATACCAGTGTCACTACCAATTGGCTGATAGGGATGAGGCTGTAGCATGGCAGCAATTGCAGAACAATCGAGGATTCCGAGCTCCGACAGAAGCCACCTTCTCCAGCTACTGCTTGAGCAACTTGCATGCACAGAGTCAGTACTCAGACTCTGACTCAGACTAGGAGTTGCCTGAGGACATGCAACCCTTTCAGCCGGGGGGGATGTTAGGACCTCACTATGTATCATTTTTACTATATATTTTGACACCACCTTACCTTTATAACCATGTTTAAAAAGGATTCCATCATCATTTTCATTCACTTTATCCAAAGGTATATAAAATCCTCTTCTTTATTATATATTTAATCTGCTTACATATAATTCCATATTACTCTTATATTTCATCATTAATCGAAGTAGATTGTTGCTAACATAAGTCTAAAAGATCGCAGATAAGTTATATGCTGTGCTGGAACAATCGGCCGTTGCTGAAATAGTCAAACTTCGTTGCTGAAACAGTCGACTCCGTTGTTGAAACAGTCGACTCCGTTGCTGAAACAGCCAACAGACACACAAATTCCATCACTATCCATAATTTGCGATTCTGGAAGAGTATTTTTTGGAACAATGGCAACAACATGAAGACGTGGTTACACGGATTATTCTGAAGATAGTACTCTTTTTGTATCTGTTGTAACAATATCTTTTTATGGAAGAACAGAATAGCCCTATTTTAAGAAAGAAGAACAGAATTGGGATAAACGTAGATTTGCTCTACTGTAATTGTAAGAGATGTCTCCTCTTTAAAAAGAGGAGACATCATCATTAGAAGGGGATTAGAGCTCGAAACTACAGGAGAACATTGTGTTTGAGAGAACTGGAGCTAGAATCCATTTGTAATGTATCATTTCTTTTGACAGATGAATAAAATTTCCTTTTGAGCGCTTCAATTTAATCCTTTCCTGGGGAATCTTGTGAGAAGGAAAGGGCCCGCCTTCCTCACAAGATTCACCCGACTGTCCCTGTAGTTTGTTTAATTTCTTTATGACATTCGCACTTCACTTTAATTCTGTTTGCTGAAACACTAGTTACACAGTTCTGTAATTTATTGAGCATTCTATTTCTTTTAACGCTGCATGTGTTTAGTACATTCATTCTTAAGAAGTTAAGAGATTTATTTCTGTTAATTGTCTGAATGTATGATTGATGCTGGGAAGCAGGTGCTGAAGGTTCCTGTACAAAGGAATAGGGTCCTGTTTCCATTGATTGCCTTTCCTTTCCTGCAGTGTGATTAGAAACAGGAGACAGGTGCTGAAGGTTCCTGTTCATGGGAATAGGGTCCTGCTCTCTTGAGTTTATCTTTTCTACAGAGTGATTAGTGTCAGGCAGCAGGTGCTGAAGTTCCTATTTAAAGGAATAGGGTCCTGTTCCTGTTATGATTGATTGTTTTCCTTTCCTGCAGATTGATTTCCCTTTATTTGGATTCTTAACTGCAATAGAGGAATTACTTCTACTATAACATAAGTAACTTCAGCTTTGATTAAACAGAGTGTGAATAATTAGATTTGTATGATTAATAATTGTGTGGCTTTTTACTACAACATTGTTTTTGCTTTTGAAATTGAGCATATCCAGTGCGTGGTTGTCTTTGGAATAAACAGACTTCCTTGGGTTGACAATTTATGTGGAGCTTGAATTGTAAAAAAAATTAAAGCGACCAACGGCGCACAGCGCATGACCCCAGGCGCACAACGCCTTCCTAAATGCGCAACACCAGGTATATTTTCCTGAAATCAACCTGAAATTCACAGTTTCTCTGTTGGATACCTTTGATGATTTTTGTAAGTAAAAAATAAGTCAAATGAGGAAAAAAATGACCTTTTATAGTCTTAGGAAAATAAAATTAATCTTTGTATACACACTTTCTAATGTTTTTAGTCCCTCTGTCACTCTTTTAACTAATGTTGCTTTCACCTTCTTATTTTGCAAGTGACTCAGACCATGAAGTTAAATCTCCTTTTTTCTTATTGATGTCTTTCAACATTTTACTTTGCAGGTGACATAAAAGACATTGAATTGGTTCCATTTCTGCTCTTTGATAGTTGACATGTTCATCTTGACATAGCAACATCTTAAACAAAAAATTCTATGTCTGCATCATCATATTTAATTTAATCATTTAATAATTTTTAGGCATGAAAACTCTCTTTTTGAATCTTCTCATAGTAACAATTCCAACATTTCTCTCATTTCCATTATGATGTCTAAATCAACTCCTTACCTTCTTTGAATAACCTTTTACACTGTTTGTAGGAAGGTTTTCTTAAATGATGAGTTTGAATCCTTATTTAATGTTGGGGCCTTGATGTGTTTTCTTTTGACACCTTTGAGATTGAAACATAAGGAAACACCTTCAAAGCTCTCTCTTGCTTGCATTACGAAGTTCTGATCATGTTTTTACCATTTGGCCACTTCTGATTTGTAGGTGCCTTGAAAACAGTGAATTCACCTCTCTTGTTGGCACTTGAGGCATGATAGCCTAAGCTTGGAAACTTTTAGGATGATTCCATACATTAGATTCAAAAACTTCTTTTACCTGCATCATGGAGCTCAAACCTTCCTTTTGTTCTTTTGACAAGACAAAAATCCCTTTGGACAAGTTTGGGATCGTTACACACAGTGACATATTCAGAAACCCTTCTCTGCTGTCATCATGGATTTCAAACCATGCCTTTCACCCTCTTTGATCATCTTCCCAAAACCTTAGGTTTGTGGAATGTTTGAAAATAATTATCAGTGTTGTATTCTAAGTTTTCTATAAGCCTTTCAAGTTCATTAATTTTTGTCCAGTTCACCTCACCTTTTTCCCTATTTCATTTATAATTTCTAAAAAAATTCTCTTCATGTGAGGGTTCTTGGTGTACCTCCTTCATGTGATTTGCTGCATTGGATCCCTGCATGGAACACTGCTGGCCCAATCAGGCTCAAAAACCCTAATTCTTCTTTAACACAAACTACTTCCTCTCTCTTTGCTGTGAATGTATTCATTTTGGAGCAGGCCTCTTATCTTAAAAATTCTCTACTAATAGTCACTTTAACACTCCTACAGAAATGTCAAAATGCACAGTTGCCTTTTGCAAAACTTGAACTTGATAAGGTGGTCTTCTTAGGAGATTTTCTGATCTTTCTTGAACAACCATGTGTTGAGCTTATTTTACATTTGAGCCAAATTCTAGCATAGGAAAAGAAGTGCTTTAAACACTAATGAATACCCTACAACCTATGAAACCCTAATGACCTAGTGGGGGGATCCTTTGACCTGGTTGTTGACTGAAACTTGGCTTGGGGTTTTCAAGTGTAAAAAAAGAGTATTTGAAAAATTGGTGTATTGAAAATCCAAAATCCAATGTACTTCATTTATCTAAAGAGCCTACAGAGATAGTTTTGGGACCATCAATTCTTGAGGAACCTGGTGAATATGGGAAGGAAAGGGCTATTTGGTAACCCTATATGGGAAGTGGAGTGATGGGGCAAGGGAAAAATAGAGTAGTGAGGTTATAGGTTGGAAAATAGGGTATAGATGAGTGAAACAATCCCGGGAGGGGTATTTTTACGGGGTGTAGGGTAACCATGACATGGAAAAATGGTAGAATAGTGAAAAATTTAGTATAAGGATAATGAAGGCAGTGAGATTTCTAAAACTCACAATATTCAGGAATCTTGTTTTTAGAAATCCAGAACCAATATTTAGTCATATACAAATAGTAAAAATTACTAATGACTAATAGGTGCTATGAGAGGAGGAGGCCTAATCAACATACCACTTAGAAGCTTCACCAGTAAACGTACGCTGGAACAACCAAAGACGACAGAGTCATCAGTAATGGAGTTAGATGAACACCACATGTGGAAATATTGAACATGATTTGTAGGATCTTCTCCAGCAAGACCTTCAAACTTGGGGATGTCAAAAGGGAGCTTGGTTGGCATAGCAGGCCAACTAGTGTCATGGTGTATGGGATCATTGATCAACTGGTTAAAATGTGGAAGACAGAGGCCTGTCATATAGGGGAGCAAGGGAGTAGCTGGGATAGTTCCTGTTGTGGCCCCACTAGTAGTATTCCCAGCATTAGGGTTGGGTTTACCACCAATGTTAGGTCCTGAACTAGACATGGTGAAGGCGACAGGGGGAGAACTGGAGACGAAACTTGAAGGGGAACCAAATAAATAGAAGAGGAGTCGGAATGTGGACTTGATGGAGGATTAACTCGAATCCTATGTGGAGGAGTAAGTCTTCCTATTAAAAACTAAGGATGAAGGCCAAGAAGTCTCCGGGATAAACGCCTTGGAGGCACAATGATGAAAGCACAAACACAACACAAAGGGAAGAGAGAAAAACAAGGGTAACGAGGTGAAGGATCAATTGATTACAATGTCAAAACAAGGGAAGAAAGGTGCAGGATCAATTGATTACAATGTTATAGTATTTTCCTGGCGGTGTTAACCAAGCTCTTCTTCACTTATGGTGTGTGTGTTAAGTGTGTAAATTTTGATTTTTAAACGCAGATGTTGGTAGAGAAAAAGAAAAACTGTGTTGTATAACTATAAATAAACCTACAGATAATAGTATATGAAACTGAAATAATAGAAAATAAACAACTAATTTATGCATTAATCTAAACCCAAGGAGGCATGCCTCTCAACAACTAGTTTGCGGGTGGGAAAAAATCTAGTCAAAAGACACCAAAATATCCAATAGATCTAAATTCAGGAGGGACAATGAGCTAAAGGTCAGATCTGTTGGAAATAGGTGTAGAAAAACAGCAAAAAAAAAAAATCATAGGGAAAATTACTGTAAATGAGGTGGCGAAAGGCTACAACCTAGAGGGAAACAGAGGGGACCCTAGAGGAAGACCCCAAAAAAACTAGAAGGAGGTATTTTGGATTGATGAATAACCAATCTGAAGTGGATCTGAAGGTGAGGGATCAAATCTGAAAAATCACTGAACACACTGAAATTTCAAACAACCCGCACTAGCTAAAACTCCTCCTAGAAAGGTGGAGGGTATTGAAGCCCTGGGGGCTAGGTTCCTGCTTTGATGAGTAAAACAGAGAAATTACAAGTAAAAAATGGGCAGAGATGGACATCGGACAACCCTGAATAGAGGCTCAGACAAACCTAGAAAAATCTCAGAAAAATTTCCGCAAAAAGTTCAGGTCACAGTTTCTGACCTATTTTCTATAGAGGTTGCAGGTTTAGGCATGTTTTCTACACCCTGAAGCTCCAGGTCACAGCTTTGGGCCCAAAAAGTGTGACCTGCACTTCCGGCACTCTTGGGAGTAGGTTTCAGAAAAAAATTTCGTCTCATCTACAACTGATGCCTGTCACCTGCGCAATAGGTCTGAAAACACATGGAAGTAAGAATTTTTAATGTTTTAGAGTTTTATAGGTTAAAAACATCATCAAGAAAAATAAAAACAAGAAGCTTAAGATAAATCCTGGGGTTTGAAGTAGTTGGTCATGCGGGGATCTGAAAAATGGAAGAGGTCTTAATCGTAAACCCTTGTGGAGTCGCCAATTGTTAGTATGAATCTTAATCGCAAGCATACGATAAAAGCTCACTTTAGCTGTGCATAAAAAATAGTCGTAACATCAAAGGTGGCTTCCAATATCTTTAGATTTTAAATTATTTGACCAAGATAAATGCTGCAAAATCTAGATCTATGCAGAAAAATACATTAAGAAGTAAACAAAAGCAAGAGTTTCTCCATGCATCCAATAGACAAGACAAGAATATTTTTAAAGATTTTTTATTTTATTTTTGACACCTGAGAAGGGAACATAGAAATATGTTGCTAGTCCCCCTCAATGGGAAGGGTTCTTGTAAGTCCCGAGCACTTTAGATCTAAAATCTCTCTCTCTTGATGGTGTAGAAAACCTAGACAAAAATAGAACTCAAAGGGAGCTCACAAGAAAAATGGTAGCAAAATATGACAATGATGGAGGATCAAATTCAGACCAAAAGTATAGATCCAGAGTGATATTTAGGAAACAAAGGGAAGTGAATGAAAGGAAAAACCCTTCTATTTATAACAAAATATTGAGCTAGTCTAGATATTGGTGCTTAATTAAAATATTATTAACCAAATCAAGATCCAACTTTTATGGAATATTGTATTATATTTGTTGGAGGGAAAAAGAATTTGACTTTGGTCAAATCCCTTTATTTGTAAATAATAAATAAATAAATGGTTTATTTATTATTTTAAGGATGTGGTTGAGTAATAATTAAATAAATAATGATTTATTCAATTATTTATAAATGATTTAGTCAAATTTAACAAGGAATATTATTTAAATAAGGTTTCAATAATTATTCCTAGAAAATAATAAGATAAATAATTATTTGTATAATTAATTTTCCTATTTTGGGTTAAATATGACCAGGGATATTAATTAAACTATTGTTTAACTAATTATTCCTTGAGGAAAATCAAACAAATGTGGATTTGTTCAATATTTCCTCACGGGGTTTCCTATTTAGACCATAAACAACTTAATAAATGTGGTTTAATAAGTTATTTTTCATAGTGAAAGCAATTTTACTTAAGGAAAAATTGGTCTTACATGGTGTACTTTGGTCCGTCTAATAGTATCAGGTTAGATGACCAAAAAATGGTGTAACACTTGTTACTATATTAATGATCAATGGATGTATTTGTGTGACTAACTCCAACGTTGTGTTCATCTGTAGGGAAGGGAACCCCCTTCAAGCCAACCTTGGACTCCTCCATCACTTCGTCTCATCTCTCAATCCCTTATTCAAAATTATGTTTTCACATTCATTTTACCTAGTAACTCTAAGACACTATGGGAGCTCATTCTATTGCATGATAGGACTCTAAGAGGCCCTCAACTCGACTAGGGGCTCACCCCAACCTCCATTCATTTTATTCAACCTTGATCGACATCTCCATACATTTAGGAACTCATTCCCAACCTAAAAACCCTCTCGACATCCCTCCTATAGCATTATAGGCCCTCATCTAGCAATACAGGGCTCCTATAGTAGCCACCTATATAAAACCTGTAGGACCACTTTCACTCACTATTTTTAACCTCCATTACAAGTTTGACTTAGTCTAGACGAATAATGACCCCCATATGTGATTTTATGATCCTAGGCCACTCCAAACCTTCATTTTCTTCATTGCAAAAATAAAGTAGGGTTAGTTTATTTATCACAAATATGATGCAAGTAGGTTAATTATTTACAAGCAAGTGTGAACTAGGTAGATGGTACATGCAATTATGATTGGTAGTTTGATTAATCATGTAAAATAAATTAACTTTTTTTCTATAAAATAGATTTGGTAGTTTGATGAATGTTGCAAGATAAACTAGCTTTCTTTCTGCAAGTAGCTTAACCTTTTCCTTTCATGAATTGATTAATTAACATTTAAAAAATTGATTCAATGGCATTTTCCCTTTCATAGTTACAAGTAGCATTCAATTGTACTTTCATAATCAAGATTTCATTCTAATTTAGTAGGAGGAATGGTCTCTGAGAACTTTTTATCTAATGTCATAGTTAAGTGTGGCATGTGTAGAATTCCATCTACTATGCATATAGCACTGTCACCTCTAATTTTGTATGAACCCCATGTTGATAAATAGAGTTGAGGATCCCTTAGGAGTTGCAAAACTCTTGGTGCAATAGGAGGGCTCACCAATTGCACCACCATATTATGTGAACATAAGATCCCATCCACTGCATTCATGGTAATTTGATGTGATTCACAAATATCCCACTCTACCTTATGTGAAATTTTTTTGTCATTATGGTGGGAGGTGGTGGGTGCATGATGAACTTCGTAATCCTTATAACTCACCTTATATATTGTCAAATCCATATTTGGAAAAATCCTCCGACTTTTCATTCTATCATTTGAAGGTATAATATATTACTGTGTAGGATGTGGGCACAAATACCAACTCAAATTATCTAATCGTTGATATCCTTTCATGGTATAGTTACTAGTGGTTATATCAAATTAATAGTTTCTTTTCGTCATAACTCTAATGGTTTCAGCACATGGATTCCATCATGGTTCTTCCATCTCCACTAGGTTGTACATCCACCTTTAGAATTCCTATGTTTTCACTTTCCTTTCCATATAATAACATTTTTTGTGCAATATATACATTGAGTGACAAGTTCCATGAAGGCTAATATAATGGATTCATTGTGCAAAACAAAAAATGAATCAATTTACTTCCTTCTTATGTATAAGGAAAATATTAAATTTGACTCTTTCTAATGTTGCACAGAATATCAACTATCTCTATAGAGTTTTAGCCAATTTTTGTTCACCTAACCTTCTAGTGGTTGAGCTTTGATCCTCTCAAGTTGTACAACTCTAGCATAAGTTACAAACCTCATCCGATATGGATCCAACTAGTGCACTTGAAACTTTCCAAGATGATTTATAATTTGTTAGTATGAAATTTCTTGGAAGGTGTACCAAGAAGATACCACTTAAGTTAAAGGTGACTCGTGGCCCTAACAACAATTGTGGCTACTTACACTTTATATCTGCAATAAGAATGTGATAAAAACCTGTAGAAAAATAGATGTATGCGATCTAAAATAGTAAACAACAAAATAAATCTGATGTAATAACCCAATTATGGAGAGGCGTTTAAATAAGTAAATCCTTTATTGATAGAACCTCGTGAATGAGACTTATAAAAGGGTCGCAAATCCCCCTCTGTGGGATGGGTGATTTGATGTCCTTGACGCTTCAGTATTATATCTTCCTCTCTTAATATGTAAAAACCTAAACAATGTGAAGAACACTAGTGGGAGATTCAAAGTATGGAGATGATAATGGTGACGATGATAATAATCATGGTGAAAATGAATTGAAAACCCTCTTATTTATAACAAAGTATTAGGTTGATCTCGAAAATGGAGAATAATAAAATATTATTGCCTAAAATGAAGATCTAATCATTAGGAATACTTTATTAACTTATTTTTGAGATGGAAAATATATTTAAAATGGTCAAATACCTTTATTTAGAAATAATTAACAAATAAAATGATTTATTGATTATTTCACGAATATTAAGAATGGTTTTAAAATGAAATAATTATTAAATAGTGATTTAACAATTATTCCAAGAATGGAGTTAAAGAATAATAAATAAATAATGATTTATTTAATTATTCCTAGGTGATTTAGTCAAATGTGACAATGAATAATTATCAAACAATGATTTAATAATTATTCCTAGAGAAAATTAAATAAATAATGATTTATTCAATTATTCTCATGTGATTTTTTAATTTAAATCATAAATAATTTAATACAAATGGTTTACTAAATTATTTCCTATATTGAAAGAGATTTACTATGGTAAAATTAAACTTACATGGTGTATTTCAATCCAACTAGTTAGAAATGGATATGCAATCATTTTTTGGTGATAACAAATTTCCCCCCAATGTATGAGTGTTAGGAGAAAATCGTATGACCTAAATAACGTGTAAGTTACACTTCCACAAGACACCATAGGGGATTTTGAGAGAGACATATACAACTAAAACAGTGCAATGAAGGAAACAATTGGAGGGGGACAAACCTACTAAATGAAGATAAGTCTCCTTTTATTTTGGAGTGCATGACCTCGAATGAGGTGGGGGAGGGGTACCCATACCATCTGAGATAATTGAGTACAAAGAATAATGGTGAACCAAAAAATGTGTGAATGAGCTACAAAGTGCATGATATGCTAGCATCAATGGGCCAAGAAATAATACAATGAATCCCATATACATAATGTGCCTAGAGAAACATAGGTTGGGACTGAATACAATAACATTTGAGAACATTAGACATAATGCCCTCAAGTTGACATGGGTAGGGGGAATCACAACCAAAGAAGCCCTGCTAAATAGGAAATGGCTCTAAAGCTCTAAATGGATCATATGAATGGGACATGCATGTTGTGAGCATTACAAGTGGCGGAAACCGAACCCATCAAATCTACAGAACTGCATCTGAGTCTGGATTGTAATATTTGGATATAAAGTTATGTGGGGGGCTACCTAAGGGGTCACCCTATCATGAGGTCTGGGAAATCTCACACACACATGGGAATCATTGGTACAATCTGCTGGATCACCGAACTATCAAGTGTAACATTCTCAATTATGTGATAATGAGTTGGAATCAAGCACGTGAGAAACAACCAATTCAAAGGGAAATGATGATTCCATTTTATTGATCTGCAACACCGAACAATGATGAAAGATTGAACCAAGGTACACTTCCCTCTAGACCACACTCTAGGAATAGATGTGTTGAACTCGATAGAAGAGGTCCCACTAGGGATCATAGTAGAGTGACTGATGGACTAACACCAAGGATAATTATGGAGGGATGTAAAATGAGAGGCGGATTGATGACTTCCCTTGTCAGAGAATAATATGCATACTTGAACTGGAAGCGACTGATTCAATTCTGAAGGGGATGGTAAATTACACACGCGAATAATTTTCAGAGAAAATTTAGTATAATTGGAGGCCAAAAGGAGAAAATTGGATGAATTCAATGAAACAATGGATGGAAAATTGTAACAAGACTCAATGCGGATCAGAATAGACTCCATTAATGCAAGGGTGACTCATCTCAGATGTTATGATCAAGGGTGACTAGATGATGTTTCCACATGGTCAGGGGGACCATAAAAAATATGAGTAAACAATGGTTACTCATGATGAAAATTGACACAAGAGTTGACAAGTGCCAAGGCATAGTGGTACCAAAGTACAAGCGACTCATTTGAATAAGTCTGGTTTTAATTATCAGAAAAATGAAACTTTGTGGAAATAATGGCTTCCTGGTGAAGTGTTAAATTACCAATAACAAAGGAAGACCCATTTTAGAAATCAATGAGATATTTCCAATGGTATTTCTGGTTCATCAAATCGAGCTACCGTTTGGTCGCAATGGGTGATAGAAAAAATAGCGTTTTTCTTATAAAAGGGCTTCTTGCCTCCAAATCCTATTCATTTTCATAGTGATTTTTGGAGAATTTTGAGAGGAGGATAAGACCCTAAATATTGTGGAGATCGTAGTCAAAAAATTTACCGTTAGAATTAGGATCTACAAGTTGGAGGTAGGTGGCCTAACCTTACTCTTCAGTTTTAGTGGTTTGAAATTTTATATTAGGGATTTAGCTCTCTGTGGGGGACCCATGCTAAGCCTCATGGTCATAATGCACTTTTGGGGCCATTTTCTTCATTCTCAAACGTAGAAGCTTTGCTAAAATGTGAATCCAATGAATTTTTTAGGGCAAAAACTACGTTTTAGACTTGGAGGAAAATCAATACAGGAAGCCTGCAGGGAGCTTAAGCTAATGAACAAAAATGTATTTGTTTGGCTCTGAACTGAAAAAAAATAATGGTATTTTCTAGGTATGGAAGAGCTAAAGGTTGCATGGTGAGAATGAGATTTAGAAACTCTTCTTGCTGAGATTCAGGGGAATCTGGTAGTCATAGGTGTTTTGGCTTGGTTTGGGGTTCTTAAATTCTTGGAGAAACCATTGATGAGGGAAGGAAAGCTCTTGCG
Organism: Pinus albicaulis; assembly: GCA_034641835.2. NCBI lineage: Eukaryota > Viridiplantae > Streptophyta > Pinopsida > Pinales > Pinaceae > Pinus > Pinus albicaulis. The sequence continues at coordinate 726,384,128 of CM076572.1, read as the reverse complement.
ATCAAGGATTATGAGATAACAAGACCTAGATCAGGAAGCATTTTTGTTACAAGGCCATAGTATCGAGCTGATAATCCATGACATATATTTTTTGGCAGGACTACTGTTGGTGAGGTAAATCCCCTCTACGAACAGAAGCGATCCCACTAGCCCTAGAGTTGGTCTAGCCACAAACAAGACAAGCTATAATATTGATTCCTAGTTAACGAATGGACGGAGATTCGATAGATGACTTATCGGAGGTCCTATTCTGTTGTCGTCATCGAAAAGAGTGGCTTGCTCTTTGCTCCTAGTTTGACAGATCACAATCCGCCCGCTTTCACAATCGGACACGTACACACACACAAGAAACAACGAAAATATAGAACATACTAATTCACATTCATAACTATCATTCAGTCGAAGAGGACTAGATCAATTGCATTACATAAATAACAAAACAAAATGATTGAACCAACACCATAGTCGAGTATATTAATAAATGAAAGAAAGAGTACAACCAAGCTTCTACATTGCAGTCTCCTCCAATAGGGTTCAAGCGGAGCACGTCTCACAAAGGCTCGTCGAGAATTTGGACGGGACTCTCTCTATGGAGTTCTCCTTGGTTCTACCTTCTCAATAGCAATTACTCAGCTATAGTATTCTTCTCCAAGTTCAGCTCCTTGGATATATGTTTAGCTAGCTTTCATAAAGGGAGAAGGCTTGTTTGTATAGATGGAGAGGGAGAGGTTAGGATCCCTATAATTATGGAAGGGAGACCTATCTTTAAGGAGTGTTCCATGGGAGGTGAAAACCACTTCCTAAAGAGAGAGATATGTGGCTAATCAACTTAACCACTTCCAATGACTCATCCCTGAGGTAGTTAGAAGGAAATTTCCTCCTCTAATTTTTAAAAAACATTCCTAAAACAGCTTGGCACGAGGGCCGCACTGAGACAGAGCGCTAGGTGGCACGGGCTCTAGTGAAAATCTTCCACATCGGCGCGAGGGTTAAACTAGCTATCTGCGCCAAGGCAAAAACATAGGTTTTCTGTGATTTTTTGAGGAAATGTCCAACAGGGGAAATGATTTCCTTATGCAGAAGGATGCAAATAATGTTTTTGTAGAGTATGACACTATTCACAAGTCACAGGAATGATCCTGCAATATGTGGTACGAGGGATTGCAGAGATTGTGACAAAATGTTGTGTAACAGATGCCCCCTAAAGCATGAGGTCCGAGAGAGAGGGAGGGGTGAAATGATTTATGAGAATGCATTCGACCCAAACACTACTGTCAAAAAACTTGCAAGTACAAATACAACTAATATCTCTGATACATGATATGTGGTATGGGCATAGCCATCCATAATAGAGTACATAAAAAGTGATATCTGAGGTATGCATGCAGCCATCCATCAATAAGGATCAACAAATAGACTCAGGTATGGTCACAACCATCCTATCAGAAGAGTCATGTAATAAGTCATAGTAAACCACAAAGAACCCGCATCCTGGATTTCATCAGAAAAAACCCAGGGTCTTGCGCTCCATCCCGACCCGAACAAAGTACAAGTTCGAGCATGCAAATAGACAAGTTGAAGTAAAAAATGCAGGAACATTGTTTGATTACCAACCAATAATGAGATTTGTTAATAGACGTGAGAGAAACCACCAATAATGACAATCGATCTCAAGGTACAAAGGGTACAATCCACGAAATGTGAACAGTGATCTGGCATCGAACACCCGCAGAATCATCCGATCAAAGGCCAATGATGTGAACCTCACGATGGATGAAAAGAACCTGCCATTAAGGCATGCAGGCTCCAAGGCACCTGAAGGGGGTATCTGGATCAGCTTCCTGGAAAATGAGCTGAAGTCAACAAGAAGTGACCTGGTCGAAGGAGGGCCATGATGTTTCTCACATCATCGACACGAGATAGAGGAATATGATGATTTTGGAATCAAGACCAATAGAGAATCAGAGGGAGGTTGAAAAATGTAGAGGAAAAACTTCTCTTGAACATATCGGTGGTATGACACTGGATTTGGCAGTATTTTACATCATGGGATCTCAGGTCATGGTGATGTGGAAAAGAGTAGATGAGCGGTTAGAAGAGGTTACCCAAACCCATGGAAGCAAATGAATGATTAAGTGAGAGGTCTCCAACCTGACATGAATGCAAACAAGTGCCATGTTCAAGAGTGACATACTTCCGACTAAAGTTTGGTTCCATTTTTCCCCACCATTTCTAGCAATTACCCCAATTATTTATGTAAACAAGCTTGAAGGGGATAGCATATGATTGTGATGTAAGTTTGTCCTTCGGAAAAAGCCAACCTAGTACATTTTATGAGCCCTAGGAAGGAGGAACTTGAGTGACGTCATAACGAAATAGTCCGATGTCATCAGTTTTTAACGAGTCTGAAAAAGGGAGAACTTGGCATCTTTTCATGTTTAGAGTGTTTGAAAAGAAAGAGAAAAAGAAAACTCCAGCAAGGCCCTTTTCGTAAATAGTCTCTCAGATCCGAAAAGGTAGAAAACAACATCTGAGAGAACCTCTTAGTCACGATAGGCTAAGGTATTAATTTTTCGTAAATAATCTATCCCAGCCCGAAAAAGGGCTAAACGTATACTGGGTAGATATTGTTTCGCAGCCATTTAACGAGTTCAAAATGACAAGCGTCTCGACAATATTTTCATTTATAGAGACTCAGAAAAGCGCTGAAAGGTGACTCCAATAGGGACTTTTTTTGTTTTTACCGAGTCCGAAAAGTATAAAATACAACTCGTTTCTTCATCATAACCATGTGAAAATCTGTCGCTGCACAAAAGACATGTGTAAAACCCATTTCTCAAAAATAATATGATAAAATAATCGACAAATATGTTTTAAAACCTAATTTAAGATTTTGAAAAGTTATAAAATGCCATAAGTGGTAAAAAATTATTTACTTTTCACTTTTACCTCGTTGTGGAGCAACAGTGACCCATTTGCTTTGCGATCTCATGGCGATGATTGCGAGTGATCCAGTGAACCAATATTGATTCTGTTAGTCTCAGGTAAGAGCCAACAACATTTGCCATCTTTTAAGCTAAATTTCATTACCTGTATTTTTCATTTTGATTCCTTAGGAGAGGATTTGTCAAAATTAGGGCATGGCGATTAACGCAGGTTTCTGGCACAGACCCACGCCAATCGCCCCTTTTTTACACAAAGGGCATACCCATTGGTGCGACTATTTGTGAAACAATCGCGTCAACTGTGCAATCCAAAAATCCGCATAAATTTAAGGAAAATGCAGTCAATATTTGCAAATTTCAATGCCTAGGAAGACTAACAATGCTCATATGAACAATGTGTGCAGGTACCAAGAATAAAGAATGGTGATTGAGTGGAAAGAGAGGGAACATAGTGAGGAATATGAACTTTCCATGGAGAATGATCGATGCATGGATGCCCTCAGAGACTATGGGCTAAATAAATTCTTCCTAACACCGTGCCTCCAGGCTCAGCCAAAATTTCTTCAGTATCTGATAAGCATCTGGGATGAAGACGAAGAAAAGCTTGTGCTTCGAGATTAGGAACTTGAACTTGAAGTCTCTGATGTGTATTTTATCATAGGATTGTCACAGAGGGGTGCAGTCCCTATGTTGACTGGTACCCATCCCTCTGGGGAGAGTATGGGGATGTTGATCGATAGAGTGTGCCAAGGGGCGCACAAAGGAACATGGAGCGGGAAGGTTGACATCCAAACCATCCCAGATCTGGCACTAAAAGTAGTGTTGCACACTATCACACGGGCTGCAGGATCTCAAGCACCACATGAGGCCACAAAGACACAATTTCTTCTTGCCATAGACTACCTGACCCCGACTCTCTACAACTGGGTAGAGGCCGTGACTATTAACATTAAGCGGCAACTAACCAAGTGCAAGAAGACCAAATTGAAGCAGTTTGGGTATGGCTCCATTTTGGTATCATTCTTCTTGGAACGACTACCAATATTCGAGCGTCAGGGGGTCATTGTCTCGATGCCACCACCCAGAGAACCACGAATGGCCCGATGGGCTGCGCTGATGCCTAGAGTAGGGGGTGGCCAACAAATTTCCTGGAGGCCAGAATTTTTTGATTAGCTCCGTCGGCAATTGATTTTCGTGGAGGACTGGCCTTACTCTGGTACAGTCTTCACCGGAAATCCAAACCTCCCACTCTCGGAGGGAGAGGATTGGGACGAATATTTAGGTGAGACTCATTTTTTATTTTCATGAGTTTATGATTTTTTGGTATATATGCATGTTCTAACAGTTAATCTCATATGTATGCAGATGTTGGCCCAGAGAGGCCTGTAGGTATGTCATCGATAGTGATACAAACTCCTCTCGATTTCGATCCTCATAGTGAGGGCAATGAGGAGGAGATAGTACAAAATCTGAAGGGGATCACCTGTGGGATCCCAGACTATGCTCACCTTGATGATGTTCCTTGGGCCTACCAGATGCATACTTTAGGGGTGCTGTTTGGTCTAAAATTCGGATGAAAATTAGAGTTTCATTTACTCTCAATCCGGGTAAGTAAACTTCGAGGACCATCCAATATATATGGACTTAGAGACAAAATAAACTAAGCTAGGTGAAGAAATTCCAAAGCTCCCTTACAGGAGGTTTTTCATTAGGATCTCCTACACCTATTTAGTTATTTAATCAAAATGAAATCTAAAGACATTGTGATAAGTGTAAGAAATATTACGGCTCCCTTACAGGAGATTGTTCATTAATATTTATAATCATATTAATCAGCAAACTATTTAAACTAATGAAATTAAAGCACTTAAACCTAATTCTGATTGATTGCATGAAATGTTAAAGCTCTCTTACAATAGACTATTCATTTATATCTCAAGCATATAAATCATAAACTTAAACTAATGAAATCAAACATTAAATAACAAATCAAATTCATTAAAGGAAACATTATTACTTTCTTACGAAAGGTCATTCGTTAATATTCCAAACATATGAACCTAATAATTTAATCTAATGAAATTCACAAAAAACATAAAATAAAAGCTTACTAAAATAAAAGTGTACTTGCTAGGAAATGGGGATCCTTCCAAGGATTCACAAGCACACCAAAAGAAAAGTCAAATGTAGAGGATCAAATAAGCTCCATCTTATTCATCATCAATTTCAAATTGCAATTGCAACCATTACATTGATTCTCCAATCTAACTTCTCACTACCAACCTATAAGATACTAAGATTACAAATCAAGATTAAGACTACAAATGAAGGAGATAACACTCCTATTTATACAAAATCTATGATAACAAACTCATAAATGTAAATCCACTATTCCCTCCTTTGACCCACATATTTCTCAACCAATGGTGACACATAACCCTATCCTCCATGATCTCCTCCATGAGGTCCATGATCTCCTCAAATTCGAATTTGATCATAGAGTGCCACATAAAGATGCCTTGGAAGCTTCCTTTGTACCTACACATGTCAAAAAAATCATTCTAATTATTAGGTATAAGTATAAGCATATTATTTTCTAAATTTTAACCACAAATCAACTTAAAAATGTTAAGAATTAATAAATTTTGGAAAAGCATAGTTATAACCCAATGATGAGGTAAATGTAATGATGCAGAGGTGGAATGAAGGTGACATGAGGGTAATATGGAAGTAATGTGAAGGTATTGGTGAATAATGGAGTGAGAATAGGGACTATTTTTAGGCCCAACATACCCCCAAACTGAAGTTATTGCATGTCCTCATGCAATCTATTACATTACTTTTTGATACTTGAGCTTGGCTTAAACTCTGCATGATATCATTTACTTGACTTTTGCAAAGTGTTTTTGATGAACTGAAACTTGGTTGGTTCTTGTGTTTCAACCATATTTTGTCTGTTGCATTCAATTTTAATGTATGATCTTTGCATATTGATAATCTGATTTTTATTGCAGAGTATTTTTGTTGGAATGCATCATGGTTGGTTCTTGTGTGACAACCATGATTGTGTTGATATCCAATTATGTTTGAAGTATTTTTTTCAAAAGCCATTTATATGCTCATGATGATGTAATAGTAAATATATTTTTAAATTATGTGGCATTTGAAAGTGATATGAATGTTTTGAATGTTATATGAATGTGAATGTAGTTCCACCCTCAACTGATGGTTTTGGCAATTTGATAAAATGACAAAAAGCAAGTGAATTTTTTCCAAAAATTATCATTCTAACTTTTCAAGGAATTAAATGGTTAAAAGTTAGAAAATATCATACCTTAACTTACCCTTTCAAAAATGGATGAGATTTGTGCATGTGTGGCTACAAAATTTTGTTCATATTCTTCTTTACTTGGTTGTGAAAATGGTGGATGAAATCGAAAAAGCGAATCTTTCATTGTTTCTGCATCTGTTGCTAAATCTGCTATTGGATATTTTGTTGAATGTTCGGAATTTGTTGCCGAATGCGGCTGAAAATTTATAAGGCTTGGAAGAGATACAAAATTCAGAATTTACACTTCCCCCCCAGCCTTATTTATTAACTTTTCCTCAATTCATTTACATCAAAATTGAACAGTAATGAAAGTAATTATGATTCCTCTGCTACAAAATGATTGGTCTTCAATTCTTCTACGATCATAGGAACAATTCTTGTCATGTGAATAAATGTTTCGGTGTCGAACATAAAAAGAAATTGTTAACTTAGTGGCCATTGATGGATGCCACTAGTCAACACGAGAGCTCCCATCTTTAATGAGGATGAGAGTCAATATGCCTTAAACACATCTTTCTAAGTATGAATGAATTTGTTGTTGTCGAATACTTAGAAGATCCAATGAACAAGGGACATTGATGTATTCCCTTTGTTTATCGGCATGATAGCTTTCCCTTAAGGCATGCAAGCTTCAAGGTGTTTTTAGAAAAATATTTAGACTCAAGGACTATGGACTCAATGGTGTATGGAAGAAAGGTTTTATTTGCAAGTGTATGAAAAAGGAAATTGACAATGAATATGTAAAGTGGACCCAAAAGCTTGTAGATGAGATTTTTTGGTTTTATTGGTGGATTAGGATTGAATAAAATGTAATGAAGTGTATGTGGTAATGGAAAATGGATAATGAATCTTGCTGGAAAAGAAAAAAAAGAATTATGTTGGAAATATTGTCATTGATGGCAAAGGATATGCCAAAGGAATTGTCATCTAAATGTAGCAGAGAAGAACAAAAAGAATGCATCTACAGTTTGAGCTACAAAGCTGCAGTATCAGTCAAGGAAACAGGGACAAAGAGGTTATAGCAGAATTGAAGATGGAATATGTATGCATCTTGTTGGAAGATAAAGAAAATATGTGTATGGTTGATTTTCAATGATACTCTGTTAAGTGGAGAATACCCAGAGCAATTTTCCCTGCAACTCTGTGATCTATGGATAGATTCATGCTTTTGTATACGATATCGGGTTGCTAAGGTCACAGCACAGTGAAGTGAATCTGCATAATGGAGGGGTTTAATGGTGCTCTGGTTCTGTAAGTTGTTCGAGGAACCAATACGATCGACAGTAGAGTTATATATATATATATATATTCGTTGAATATATGATATGAACCTCGGTGACTGGGTTTTGAACCCTTGAATGCTCGCAGTTATTCACCTCTACCTCTGCATAAGTATGAAAGATCTACGATTCTTGGCGTTGACTATGTAATAGAACCTGGAGTATGAATAAACCAAATATATATAGAAACATTGAAGCAGAGCTTTAAATCGTTTGAATAATAAGGCTGACGGAACCATGTGCTAAGGCGGAACCGTGACCGAGAGGAACCGTGATGACGATGTGGAGCGAAACCGTGGGTTTCTTCGCACCACCTTTCAACGATACGCGATATTTCCTGGATAGGGAGTGATTCCATACAGGTGTTTATATGCGTCCCTGAAAAACTGCCAAGCGCACGATAACGATCGTCCATCGCACGTTAACAATTGACCCAGGATGGTCAGCGAAATTTATTTTGCGCCGTCGATCTGAAAGGGGGCAATCGTACGGTGATCAAGTGTCAGACTTGCCTAGATTTTAATCAAGACGCACGAAGAATAACACAAGTACGACGCGCCATCGCGCGTTATTTCTCGTGCAAGTTTCCCAAGCAGTATCCGTCAATCTTGGAGGCTCGCGATCCAACGATGATAGGGCAATGGACTTTCGCGAAGTTTATTTTGGTACGGAGGGGCACATATGTGGGCCAGGGGTCAAATTTTTATTAATATTAAATTATTTGAAAGCATTGGAATTTTATATAAAGCCCGGATTAAAAGTTCAATGAATTTTTAATTAAAAATAATATTACGGGGGCAGTGTAAAGAAATAAAAACCCCGAGGGCCAAACTATTGGAAATATTGTAAAAAGAATACCATTAGCGGTTGAAATGGTTTTTGCCTCATGGTTTTAATAAGGCAAGAACTATATAAAAAGAAAAATATCATTATTCAATGGGTGTGTGGTTTGACGAAGAAGGAATATCTGTATGGACAGACGACATGATTAATTGATGATTCTGAGTTCATGATGCGCCCATCGAGATATTGATCTAAAGGTGATGAGTCTTGAGATTTTTCAACAGAAGAAATGATGAATAGCTAGCGCATGTCTGCTGAAGAACACATATGAATCCGGGTAAGTTTTTGTAGATCTATCCTGCTCTGCAAACATATTATTATTACAGATATATACAAGAAAACAATGTATATATATGCGAGTCATCTGCATTGAAAGTGCATATGAAAGTTGGGGTTTCTGAAGATTAATATACACAGAAGGATACACGGAATGTTGAATGCATATATTCTCTGAAGTCTGGATTACTTCTGATATTTAGGTTACAGTGGTCTACTGTTATGTTATGAAGAATTGGGAAAAATATGTTTGTTGATAATTGAATAAAGGGTTGCGTTGAAACTGATTGATCCAGTGTGAAAATCAATGAAACATGGCCTGCAGTGAGTTTGAGGGTTGAAGCCTTCAGTTTGGAAGTAGAAGCTTCCTGCCAGTAGAAACTGGTGTTATGTTCAGGGGGTTGAAGCTCCCTTCCAGGAAAGGCTAGTAAACGAGAGAAGGTTGTAGCCTTCTGCAGGTGGGTGCCTGCATGCTGATATGAGTCTGCATCAGCATAAAATTGTAAAAAGTTTTCTGTATAATAAATATTGAAGACTGAGATTACAGTAGTGGTGGTTTTCTCCCAAATTGGTTTTCCACCTTAAATCCTTGTTTTCATGTGTCTTACTCATATGTGATGGTTTATTCTGCTTACTAGACATCTGATGAATGATAAAATAACCTAAGAGAAGAATTAAATACATAATAAGATCACTGAATGCACTCTTGTTTTCTTAAGAATATACAACAACTGGTTTCTATAAAGTAGCCTAAGGGTTTCAGTGGAAGAAAAGAAAAAGGTTTTGGTTTTCTCTAAATACTGATTCACCCCCCCTCTCAGTATTTTTCCCAACAATTGGTATCAGAGCAGGTCCTTCTGAAAAAGCTTAGTCGCTAGAAGGAAGATCAAGCAAGATGAGCAATCAAGATGGAATAGCATCTATCAGGCCTCTGCTCTTTAATGGAAAGAATTTAATCTTCTGGAAAAAAAGGATGAGATCCTATCTTCAGTCTCTGGGAGTAGAGGTATGGGCGATCGTTGAACAAGGATATCAATATCCAGCTGCAGTACCAACAGATCCAACGGAAAGAAAGAATTTTTGGAAGCAAATGCTTCATCAAGAATAATGATGAAAAGCTTGGTAAGTTTGAACCCAGAGAAGATGAAGGGATATTTCTTGGATACTCCTCTAGGAGTAGGGCCTATAAATGCTACAATAAAAGACTTCGGAATATTTTTGAATGTATTGATGTTGTTATTGATGAATCTTCTGCAGCTCCAAAATAAGAAAAGCAAACTACCGATGAAGATGATGATGACACATATCCTTCTACATCAAATAGTAATGATACAAACAGTGAACCCAGTGAAGAACCTGAAGATGGTTTGTCTGAAAAGGCTCCCTCCAGATATGTTCAAAAGAATCATCTAGAATCTCAAATTTTGGGAGAAAAGGGATCAGGTGTACAAACAAGAAGAACTCTTATAGGATCTTCTAGCAATCTAGCATTTATGTCGACTATTGAACCTCACAGTGTCAGTCAAGCTAGCAAAGATGACTGTTGGATTCAAGCCATGAATGAAGAGCTTGATCAAATTGAAAAGAATCACACTTGGGAGTTAGTACCAAGACCTCATGACAAAAATGTCATTGGAACTAAATGGATATTCAAAAACAAGTTAAATGAGAATGGGGATGTTATAAGAAATAAAGCTAGACTTGTTTGCAAGAGGTATGCTCAACAAGAAGGTATAGACTTTGAAGAAACCTTTGCTCCTGTAGCCAGACTTGAAGCCATAAGAATGTTTCTTGCTTTTTCAAGCTTCCAACAAATCAAAGTTTATCAAATGGATGTTAAATCTGCTTTTATCAATGGTGATCTAGAAGAAGAAGTTTATATAGAACAACCAGAAGGATTCATTTTGGGAAATGATGAAAAACTTGTTTGTAGACTTAAAAAGGCTCTATATGGTCTCAAACAATCTCCAAGGGCATGGTACTATCATCTTGACAAATATCTTCATCAACAAGGATTTTCAAAGGGGTCTGCTGATAGCAACTTATACACAAAAACTGAAAATGACAAACTGTTGATTGTGGTTGTATATGTCGATGATATCATTTTTGGAAGTAATAAAGAGTCTATGAGTCAGAAATTTGCTTCTGATATGCAGCAAGAATTTTAAATTTCTTTACTTGGGGAACTAACATTTTTTCTCGGCCTGCAAGTGCAACAAGCAATAGATGGTATATTCTTATCACAAGCAAAGTACCTCAAGCAAATCCTGAAGAAGTATGGCATGGAAAATTGCAAACCTGTAAGTACACCAATGATAACCGGATGTAATCTCAGTTCTAATGATGATTCCCCCACCGTAAATCAACCAGAATACATATCTATGATAGGAAGTCTACTTTATCTCACTGGGACAAGACTAGACATCATGCATGCAGTCGGGATTGTTGGACGATTCCAAGCTAATCCAAAAGAGTCTCATCTTCAGGCTGTGAAAAGAATATTCAAATATCTACAAGGAACTCAAGATTTTGGACTATGGTACCCAAAGAATGCTGAACTTACTCTTCATGCATACACTGATGCAGATTGGGCTGGAAGTATTGATGATCGGAAAAGCACTAGTGGTGGTGCATTCTTTATGGGGTCCCGGTTAGTATCTTGGTTCAGCAAGAAGAAAAGCTCCATTGCCTTATCTACAGTAGAAGCTGAATATGTGGCTGCAGCATCATGTTTCACTCAACTTCTTTGGATGATTCAAACCCTACAATATTTTCAAATCAAATGTTCACCCCCTATCTCCATTATGTGTGATAATAAAAGTTCCATCAGTATCTCAAAGAATCCTGTTATGCATTCCAAGACCAAGCACATTCCCATCAAATATCACTTCTTACGAGAACAAGTGCTTGAGCAAATGGTGAAATTAGAATATGTTTCCTCCAAAGAAAAATTTGCTGATATATTTACCAAACCTCTACCCAGGGAAGCATTCGAATATCTCAGACAGAAACTGGGAGTAGTCTCTTCCATGCAGAGGATCAGTTCTACTTAATTACAGAAGACTAAATTGGTTGTGAGGTGTTGTTGGGCATCTCTGAATGCACAGGCTAAGGGGGAGCATTGGTCATATGAAAAGGATGCACTGTTGGCCTTCATAAGTCATCTTGCTATATTATGAAGATGCAGCATGATCTTAGGGGGAGCATGGTAATGTCAACCCTTTTCCATTGATGTCAAAGGGGGAGGAAAAGCAACAAAGGGCCTCTATAAGACAATCAGCGGAAGAATATTGCCATCAATGCCAAAGGGGGAAATTGTTGGAAATATTGTCATTGATGGCAAAGGATATGGCAAAGGAATTGTCATCTAAATGTAGCGAAGAAGAACAGAAATAATGCATCTACATTTTGAGCTACAGAGCTGCAGTATCAGTCAAGGAAACAGGGACAAAGAGGTTATAGCATAATTGAAGATGGAATATGTATGCATCCTGTTGGAAGATAAATAAAATCTGTGTTTGGTTGAGTTTCAATGATACTCTGTTAAGTGGAGAATACCCAGAGCAATTGGAGTATTGATTGGTTCATTTCTCGTACGAAATTCCCTACAACTCTGTGATCTATGGATAGATTCATGCTTTTGTATACGATATCGGGTTGCTAAGGTCACGGCACAGTGAAGTGAATCTGCATAATGGAGGGGTTTAATGGTGCTCTGGTTCTGTAAGTTGTTCGAGGAACCAATACGATCAACAGTAGAGTTATATATATATCTATATATATATATATATATATTTGTTGAATATATGATATGAACCTCGGTGACTGGGTTTTGAACCTCTGAATGCTCGTAGTTATTCGCCTCTGCCTCTGCATAAGTATGAAAGGTCTACGAGTCTCGGCGTTGACTGTGTAATAGAACCTGGAGTATGAATAAACCAAATATATATAGAAACATTGAAGCGGAGCTTTAAATCGTTTGAATAATAAGGCTGACGGAACCATGTGCTAAGGTGGAACCGTGACCGAGAGGAACAGTGACAACGGTGTGGAGTGAAACCGTGGGTTTCTTCGCACCACATTTCAACGATACGCAGTATTTCCTGGATAGGGAGCGATTCCATACAGGTGTTGACACGCGTCTCTGCAAAACCACCAAGCGCACGATAACGATCGTCCATCGCACGTTAACAATCGACCCAGGATGGCCAGCGAAATTGCTTTTTCGTCGTCGATCTGAAAGGGGGCAATCAGACGGTGATCGTGCGTCAAACTTGCCCAGAGTTTAATCAAGATGCGCGAATAATAACACAAGTACGACGCGCCATCGCGTGTTATTTCTCGTGCAAGTTTCCCAAGCGATATCTGTCAATCTTGGAGGCTCGCGATCCAACGGTGATCGGGCAATGGACTTGCGCGAAGTTTATTTTGGTACGGAGGGGCGCATATGTGGGCCAGGGGTCAAATTTTTATTGATATTAAACTATTCGAAAGCTTGGATTTTTATATAAAGCCCGGATTAAAAGTTCATTGAATTTTTAATTAAAAATAATATTACGGGGGTAGTGTAAAGAAATAAAAACCCCGAGGGCCAAACTATTGGAAATATTGTAAAAAGAATACCATTAGCGGTTGAAATGGTTTTGCATCATGGTTTTAATAAGGCGAGAACTATATAAAAGGAAAAAGATCATTATTCAATCGGGATGTGTGGTTTGACGAAGAAGGAATTCCTCTAAGGAATATCTATATGGACAGAAGACGTGCTTAATTGATGATTCTGAGTCCATGATGCGCCCATCGAGATATTGATCTAAAGGTGATGAGTCTTGAGATTATTCAACAGAAGAAACGATGAAGAGCTAGCGCATGTCTGCTGAAGAACACATATGAATCCAGGTAAGTTTTTGTAGATCTGGCCTGCTCTGCAAACATATTATTATTACATATCTATACAAGAAAAGCACGTATATATATATGCGAGTCATCTACATTGAAAGTGCATATGACAGTTGGGGTTTCTGAAGATTATTATACACAGAAGGATACACGGGATGTTGAATGCATATATTCTCTAAAGTCTGGATTACTTATGATATTTAGGTTACAGTGGTCTACTGTTCTGTTATGAAGAATTGGGAAAAATATGTTTGTTGATAATTGAATAAAGGGTTGCATTGAAACTGATTCATCTAGTGTGAAAATCGATGAAACATGGTCTACAGTGAGTCTGAGGGTTGAAGCCTTCAGTTTGGAAGTAGAAGCTTCCTACCAGTAGAAACTGGTGTTATGTTCAGGGGGTTGAAGCTCCCTTCTAGGAAAGGCTGGTAAACGAGAGAAGGTTGTAGCCTTATGCAGGTGGGTGCCTGCATGCTGATATGAGTCTGCATCAGCATAAACTTGTAAAAAGTTTTCTGTATAATAAATATTGAAGACTGAGATTACAGCAGCGGTGGTTTTCTCCCAAATTGGGTTTCCACCTTAAATCCTTGTGTTCATGTGTCTTACTCATATGTGATGGTTTATTCTACTTACTAGACATCTGATGAATGATAAAATAGCCTAAGAGAAGAATTAAATACATAATAAGATCACTGAATGCACTCTTGTTTTCTTAAGAATATACAACAACTAGTTTCTATAAAGTAGCCTAAGGGTTTCAGTGGAAGAAAATAAAAAGGTTTTGGTTTGCTCTAAATACTGATTCACCCCCCCCTCTCAGTATTTTTCCCAACAAATTATGGCATGCAAACTCTCAAATATAGCAAATCTGCTCCTTAATTTTGGACTACCTGCTAAAATAGCTGAGTTTGACCAGCGTTGACCAACCACTTGTAGACGTCGAATTCAAGTGTGGATAGGTATTTCACCATCCTTGTCCATTTAGGAACAAACCTAGTTCTTTGAATTTTGCTAATCTGTCATGCAACATGTCAAACCATTAAGCTATTACAGGAAGTTGCAAGAAGTTGTAATTTTCTGGAAATTTCGTTTATGTTCATGGACTTGCTCTTTAGAATTTCTCATGAAATTAGTCTTTTAAAGACAAATTTTCATCACAATTAATCTCCTTAATTATCACTTGATCATCCAAAATCTGCAAAAACTTGGCATTCACAAAACATAAATATATCCAAGCAAAAGTGATCAATTTCTACTTGGTTTTTTTATGCAAAAATTAAACACCAATGAAATAGATTTAAATAAAATCAAATGTATAAGTTAGCTCAATTTTATGATTTTTTTTTTACAAATCCATTTTCAAATATAAAATGAGTATAATTAATTCCCTTATTATGCAACTTTTTGTAAATAAAATTCAATTTTGTTGCAATTATGTAAATCCCGACCACAGTCGAAATTGTTTCATGATTTGCGTCAATGATTTCAAATTTCACATGTCGTTTTCGAACTTGTATTTCCTAAAATTCCCCATTGATGTGTTTTGCAAAAAAAATTCCATGTTGTCATTTTCTTCTTTGCCCATCTGGTTGTGGTCTCTACATTATCATCAACTCGTCCCTGGTTCCTTCCTGCATTGTCTTTTGTAAGAGCTTGACCATTACTTTTGAGGGGACAATCTTTTCGTTCAGTTTTTTGATCAACTATTTTGTTCCTCCTCTGTTTACAAGCTATAACCCATCGTTTCAACTCAAAAGAAATCAGCATTCAATTTTCTGCATACAAAGATGAACTTTCAACGAAATACAATAAGAAAATGAGCTCAATATAGCATCAATATGATCATATCAAAAAATAATGTAACCCTATCCTTGCCCCTCAAACAATAAATTAAATATATTCTAGGTTGGGTAATAAAGGCCGCCATGGATTGATCTCGAACTGCAAACGCATCCCCACCATTATTTGTCTTTTGGATTCTCCCTTTGCAGAAAAACCTGCGTGGAGCACTCCCAATCTTAATACACAATATTTATACCTAGATATCTGTTGTTGCAGGGAGAAATATAGCTTCCTTGATATTGGGTAAAGGCATAAAACCAGAATGGTTCAGAGGGCCAGAAGTCCAACAGGAATGATCGAATGTGGCTCGAAGACCAAAGTGATTCTGTCAACGTCGTTGATTATGTTTTTTTGGAACATAGGCTGTAGCTGTGTTGAATAAAATAATTCAAGCTTTAAAATGTAGTCATTATATTTCCCGCAAAGTCGCTGTGTTGAATAAATGTCTTCCCCTCACTTCATTAATTGACATTTGCCATTGTCTGGTGTAACGCCAAGCTAAGATATTTCGCATGTGTTATGTTTCCAATTGAGATTTCACTGTCCCAAAAATTTAGTCAACGTTAATTCCCAGCATCCATGGACACGAGGTATGATAATGGATAGGCATAAGTCAATAGGAGGCAGCGTATTGCAACTCGATACCTTATGCTCTCTCGGCCCAGCTCCGGCCTTGGCCTAGTGACTCTTTGTAGTCTGCTTCTTTTCGGCGGCTTAATCTCTGGTGGCTCTGACTCAAATATTGTAAGGCCTCCATACAATCGATGCAGCAAGAAGTTTTGGATTTTTCAGTTGCTGTTGAGGAGTTTAGTTACTGGCTTAGAATTTGACACCTGTGAAGGTCGTTGCTAGAAACATTTTATCTGAGCTCTGAGAAAAGGAAATTATGGTGAACTCTTTTTTCGAAAGATTTTTGGGTGCAGTGGCAGTTTGTAGGCGAAGGCGAGTTGTCAAACACAGTGTAATTTTTCTATGCAGCTGCTACTATCTTCATCATTTTCTTCAAAGTTCCTTCTCTTTTAAGCTAGCTTGGTCTTTAGGATTTTACTGCTCTTGGTAGTTATGGCTACAAGGTCTAGTGGAAGCACTCCCATTTTTTTCTAAACTTTAATTCTGACCCTTTCTTCTATTTACGCATCATGCTAGGGACCATGGAAAATTTTAGGGGCTAATATTCACAAGAGGGATAATTTTCCATGGTTTTTCAAAAAAAAAAGATTCGCCAACTTCCATTTTTTTATAAAAGTGATTCGTCCAAATTTTATAATATAAAATTATTTTACCTTAAAAATCACCAACATTATATAGATAATATATATAATATCATTATAAATTTGAATAATTTTAAAAATACATCAATAAACATTTTATAGTTTTCATATTAGGGACTAGTGAGATTCGCCAATTTTTTAAACTTCAAAATAATTTTCCATCCTTAAAATTTTCCCTGCTAGGGATAGTTAATAAACATCTTGTCTCATGGATGACGATGAAAATCTATCATAGTAAGGTCGTTTGTATTTAATCTCCAATGACAAAAGGGTCAATGCCTTGAAGAAAGCTAACATCAACAAAAGGGTATTTTATTTTCACCCAATCTTCTCTAAATTGTTCGCTCACACACCATAATCATAATCGGTTAATGACCAGTAAGGATCTCCGAAACCACAATGAGGATGTGAGTGCTCGTTAAGCATTGAGTTACGTTTCGGACCTCCACCTCTGTAACTCAAAATAAAAATTTAGCAATGATACTTCTTGAGCTAAGATTTCTAGAACTTTATCAGCACGAAGATATTAGTACTAATTCAGATCTTTGGTAATACATCAGGTGCCCAAGAAATGAACACCTCATAGAAATATTACGGATCTCCTTACAGATGGATCAAAAACTTAAATCACTTAACTTAATTTTTTTATGACAACAATTATCCACAAAAGGCAGCAGTGAAACGAAGCAACATAACCTCATATGACAGCAATTACTCAAAAAAGGTAGCAGAGAAACAAACCATCATAATCTCACAAATACACATATGTAGATGTTGAAACTCCAAAGTGGTAAGCAGTGAACCCATATAGATCCATCAAACACAAGAACATTAAAACTCAAAGTACCCCATGCATAAATTTCAGATTTGTAGTGATCATGGTGACAACGGGCAGCATATTACACAGTAATATGCTCTTCATAATAGCGGAAGACGAAATAGCTGTGGGGAGGTGGAAACTACGCCTAATTTTAGAAATTGAATCAATTTCTATCCCTAAAGATCAGCAATATATTTCCTAGAAATAGCAACGTGGATTTGGATTAATTAACCTCACACCATGACCGACACCCATGAGTTAATAAAAAATATGGGGCACCCTTTTTGGGGTCTGCAATTGGATGCCACCCTCATGCTAAAAACCACCGATCTCTCTCATCGTTATCTAAAAATCGCCTCTTGGCTTGGCCCGATACTTTCAATAGCAGGTTTTTTTGGCTTACAACGGGATAGTTTGACTTTCAACTATAGGGGAATTCCTTAGGAATAGTAATAGTAATTTTTTCATTTGATTGCTTCCAAACTCACCATCATTTTTTTAAATCAATGGAGAGGTTGTTGACTTTGTTGTGGACTGTGTAGGCCGAGGTAATGAGTGCGGATTTTATGGGGACAGGGCTACATAGTCTCTTGGAGATGGGACCTTAACTGTAAATCCTTGGAATATTTCTGAGGTTGCAGTTGTTTTTGCCAGATATTTGAAGAAATTGTGACTCCATCCTTGGTTCCGTTGCTAGGACTTGAACTCGGGTCTCTCAGGTGAGGGCCGAGCATCCTGACCAGCTAGACTACAACGGAAATATATTTTGAAAGTATGTGGGCTTTGAATGTGATATGAATGTTTTGAATGTTATATGAATGTGGAAACATATGAATGTGAATGTATTTCCCCCCTCAACTGATGGTTGTAATTGCTATTGCCAGAGATTTGAAGAAATCGTGACTCCATCCTTTCCATCTTCGTGGCCAGGAGCATCTTATGAATTAAGTTTCCTTTCTCTATTGGCAGTAATATGAATTCTTTGGCCAGATTATTAAATTTGGATAGGAGCTCCACCAATTCGTTGATATCCATTCTGCTAGACAATTTCTTGGCTGCTCTGCTCCGCATTTGCTTCAACAGTTTCCTGGACTTCATCGTGGAGATTTTAAGCTCGAAGTTTGTGTCATTGCCTCCAGGGTTATTGATGATGTATCCATATGGGCTCCACACCAATGCTGAATTTGAAAATTTTTATTGGTGATGCTACAAAAAATGTATTTGTTATTCTTCTTTCACCCACAGATATAGTTTTAATTTTCTCACTTACAGATATGGTAGATGCACCATCATTATTAACAGAGAATCGAGAGATATTACCAGAATAGGAAACATGGCCTGAATGTCTTTCACAAGACGAAATGGGTGATTGTACAATGTTTTTCCTAAAATTTTTGACAACGAAATCCTCAATAAATTCTTGAAATAGATGACTCAAACAGGAGGCTCTTTCAAAGAGTTGTGGAATAATTCCGTCATTAACAGAACGAAGAACATATTTCTACAAGAGAAGATTTTTTTTATTATGACTCAAACAATCGTCAAGTAGATTTGTAATTAAATTTCCAGCAAGATTTTATTATTATTATTATTATTTTTAAATAATTCAATAGATTTTCTGATCTTCCTAATTGCTCGAAGCGCAGAAAGAGAGCATACTAATTTCTTGAATTAATTTTATTTCTACAGGTTAGTGTGGATGGAGTGAAATAGCTCTTACTGCGCCACTTAAATTATTTATGATGATTTTTTTATTTTTTATTTTTTTGAAAACAAGACTAAAAACTTATAACGAGCTCGTTTTATTTTCCTAATTTATTCTATCTAACTTGCTTGAAAGATTTTTTATTTCCTAGGTAAAAGAATGCTTCCAATGAAGCCACTACGGACTAAGAATTTGAAAATGTTCACATCAAGATTTAAAATTTTTACCTGACTGTTTGTAAGGATGTGAGTAACCTGTTTGATCCTTAGATTTGGTGCAAGGTTCTTTTGAAACCAGTGTTTGATATTATCCTTTATCTCCAAGAATTACCTGTTTATCATCTTCAAATTCCTCATCTGTAGATGAGTTAGTAAGAAATGGGGGGTTTAAAAACTGAATTTGAAACTAAGTGAAAAGAAAAAAAAAACTCAACTTGAACTCTTTTATGAAGATCCTGGTCTCACCAGGTTTCACAAGTTAGTCCATAAAAAGAAATTGCAATAAAAATGTCTTCCTAAGTCTATCTCTAAATCATCCTCCCCGACAACGACGCAAAATTTTTTGGTATAAAATGCGGATGCAAATTAGAGTTTCATTTACTATCAATTCGGGTAAGTAAAATTTGAGGACCATCCAATATATATGGACTTAGAGACAAACTAAACTAAGCTAGGTGAAGAAATTCCAAAGCTCCCTTACAGGAGGTTTTTCATTAGGATCTCCTACACCTATTTAGTTATTTAATCAAAATGAAATCTAAAGACATTGTGATAAGTGTAAGAAATAGTAAGCCTCCCTTACAGGAGACTGTCCATTAATATTTCTAATCATCTTAATCAACAAACTATTTAAACTAATGAAATTAAAGCACTTAAACCTAATTCTGATTGATTGCATGAATTGTTAAAGCTCTCTTACAAGAGACTATTCATTTATATTTCAAGCATATAAATCAAAAACTTAAACTAATGAAATCAAACATTAAATAACAAATTATATTGATTCAAGGAAACATTATTACTTTCTTACGAAAGTTCATTCGTTAATATTCCAAACATATGAACCTAATAATTTAATCTAATGAAATTCACAAACAACATAAAATAAAAGCTTACTAAAATAAAAGTGTACTTGCTAGGCAATGGGCATCCTTCCAAGGATTCACAAGCACACCAAAAGAAAACTCAAATGTAGAGGATCAAAGAAGCTCTGTCTTTTTCATCATCAATTGCAAATTGCAATTGCAACCATTACATTGATTCTCCAATCTAACTTATCATACCAACCTATAAGATACTAAGATTACAAATCAAGATTAAGACTACAAATGAATGAGATAACACTCCTATTTATATAAAATCTATGATAACAAAATCATAAATGTAAATCCACTATTCTCTCCTTTGACCCACATATTTCTCAACCAATGGTGACACATAGCCCTATCCTCCATGATCTCCTCCATGAGGTCCATGATCTCTTCAAATTCGAATTTGATCATAGAGTGCCACATAAAGATGACTTGGAAGCTTCCTTTGTACCTACACATGTCAAAAAACTCATTCTAATTGTTAGATATAAGTATAAGCATATTATTTTCTAAAGTTTAACCACAAATCCACTTAAAAATGTTAAGAACTAATAAACTTTGGAAAATCATAGTTATCACCCAATGATGAGGTAAATGTAATGATGTAGAGGTGGAATGAAGGTGACATTAAGGTAATATGGAAGTAATGTGAAGGTATTGGTGAATAATGGAGTGAGAATAAGGACTATTTTGAGGCCCAAAATGTGCCAAGTCATATCCACCACTTGCTGAGGTAGTTGGTATGGGTAGTGACGTGCTATCATGAGCACCATGCTGATTAGGCACCTAGGCTTTTTATTTCTGCATAATTTTGAGAGACATGTTGTCTTGGGATGTAACTGAAACATACATATATATTTTTTTTTGGTTTTTATGATGTACACACTGAAAAAAATCGATATATATATATATATATATATATATATATATATATACATCTATTTTCTACATGGGTCTATTTACATATGATGATTTTTTATAAATTGCGCAAATGTCTATCTGATACAATGTCAGCCACTGTATCAGTTAATGTATTCATTTTTCTTGGTATATGTTCATATGTGATGAAATCAAAATTTCTTTAAGCAAATTTATACGTAAATACAATCTCAAAATGCATGGGTTTCAGACCAAATAATGACCGTTAAGTTGAAGAACAACAAGCTATGAATCTAGATTTACAAGCAATGTGCGCATGTTAAGGTTAACTTCCTCGGTTAATAGTTCCACAATAGCACTATATTCAACAATTTTGTTTGTTGTTTGTCCTAGATAAATACCTTGTAGATTAATCAACTCACCAGCAGGATTATAAATTACCCAGTGTAATGTTCCTTTTTTGGGAATTTCTGCAACATGTTCCTCAAGGACACTGTATAAGGAAGCATATGTGAAAATAAGCTGAAAGGGGGATTGGATCACCTTTTTAACTTACTAAAAACTTCTCTTTCAGAATTTGAGCCCAAATAAATGACTCTATTTGGGTTATTCAGATCTCCCCAAACTAGATCCCGTAAAGAGTGCTCAAAGAGAGAGCTTACATCAATACATGAACACAATCAGGAAACTATGCAAATATGTACACATCAATAAATGGAATATAATATAGCCATAATTTTTATTAATATATCAGCTACAATGTACAGAAATATCTTGAGGGACAAGCCACTCAAGCTATGGGAACCAATCTCCAATGATCAAGCAATGAAATATATGAGTTGCTGCAACTGCAAAAAATGCCGGAGAGTAGTGACAGCGCTGTCTATATTATGGTAGCTACTACAATAGATATATATACATGAAATATGGCTGAAATATATAAATAAATTCCCAATAATAGAATAATTGGCTCCAATACAAGATTTCTAGCCAATCTAGGAGAGATTGTTAGAAATGTTGGTAAATGTACAATGTGACAAATAAATTGTCACTGCAACTAAAAAAAAATAATAATGAGGCTATGGAATATCTGAAATACTCTCGCTCTCCTCTGATAATTTTCTTAAGCAAAGGGCTGATCCCTTTTACTCAAAAACACTCCTCCTGCTAAGCACAAATGGCTGTCCCATCAATTGCCTCTGAAAATATCGTAGTTTCTACCCTAGACTGAGCTATGAGAGATGGTGAGTGTTTTGCTTGATGCAAAAGATCTAAAATGAAGCCTGGGAGTCTCCTCTTTTACTCCTCCAAAGATTAGACAAGATCCCCACTGAATAACAAGTCAAAGAATGACTCTATGAGTTTCTCTGTTGCTGCTCCCAACAACACAACATTTTCTGTTGCAGAAATAATGCTGTAGCTAAAGGGATAAGCTTGGCTAAATGCCGGAATGAGTAAATGTAGCTCAAAACCTCTCCTTCCTTGAGGATGAGATAGGGATTCCTGACCGGGAACACCCTTGGGTGAAGAACACTACAAACCTTGCTAAATAGCCCGGGGATGCAAGTATTTGCAGACCCTATGAAAATAATAAGCCAATGCATAATGAAAATGGGCTGCCATCTCCTCCTTAAAAGCAAAGGAAACTTTCTCACCATGGGTTGCATTCACACTTGATTCTAACTCAAGCAAGTGAAGCCTCCACTAAAACTGCGCTATTCAAGTAGGTTCAATGTATCTGGACCGTTTAAGTTGACTTGGTCAAAATGACTAGATCAAGCATGATCCAATCTTGTTCACACCATGTGGTGCTCAATCCAGATGCTTTATTGTTCCTCCTTTCACACAAGGAGTGTTATTTCTCCATCTAAAGGGGTTAAGGTGTCTCCTTACCCATTTTATTAAACGAAATGAAAATATGCAAACTATAATGTTCCATTTAGCTTGAGGATAAAAATTGGGAACATTACAGTCCTCCCCTCCCACATGTTGCTTGTCCTCAAGCAACTGCATAGAGAGACAAAATTTCTCCCCCTTCTTCTCTTGTGACCCCCTCATCAACAATCTCCACCACTGCTCAGGATATGCTGCAATAAATCTATCCTCCAATGATTCCTCCCAAGTATGCAAACCGGAATGGTGCTCAACATGGAACGATAGAAGGTGTAGGTGGAAACCTTCTTGCTGTGCTATGGCCTCCTCAAGGTAGGAGTGATGACATGCATGGAAAAAATGTATCCCCAATGATGATCCTCTCATCCATGCTATCATCCAAATAAAAATCCCAACCCTTGGTCTATGAAATGTGTTGGGGCTAAATGGAGAGTTGGGATTATGATTCCCAAGGTGTTTCTCCCTCCATTTCTGCTACATATGGGGCTGCCTCTATCCTTGGGCTGAAATGGTATGGCTTCCAAGAATGACCCAATATTCCCCATCAAGAAAATCAGCCATGAAATGCCCCCTCAAGTCCTCCAAGTGTTTTTTCCCACAAGAAGAGAAATGTAGCAATGTGGAAATCATGTTTTTCCCATGGTGTCTCCTACAATATAAAGCATGTACAATGGGGAGAGTCATTCTCCCAATGGGTTGTCCCAAAATATACAACACTCCCACAATAGTGCTCCTTGTGAATGTATAAACATCAGAAATACAAGGAGGCAAAATACAATGAAAACAAGCTGCCACATGGCAACTAGAGAGTGAATCATAGTTCCACATGAGGAACCAGCGCAGTGCACCTTTTGCCTGCATCAAAAAATAAATCAACAAGTTCTCTTCCAGCCACTTGTTTGCTACCAAAAACATCTCATAAGATGAAAATATGAAAATACAAATTGGTGCCAATGGTGCACACCAATAAATATGTGGCTTCCCCCACAAACCACCATTAAGGTAGCCAAAATCAATGCTACAGGTAGCTGCAAGTACATCATACAAAATGCAAGAAGTGATGATCCTCCTTGATACAATATGCTGCTCATATAAAGTAAAGAAGCACAAAATATAATGTGAAATTATACCTCCTCTACCATGTACTTGATACCTCGAGCTGAATTGGCTCATCTGAATGCTCTCCCTCACCTCAAATGAGTAGGGAAATGGTTGTGCCAACCTCTCCAAAATCATCCAAGCTATGCATCTATCCATATGCTGATATATATCATACTGAATTCCCTCCCAAATGTACTCCTCTAGCAAAGAAAAATATGCATCCAAGTGCATAGCTAGAAAGTCCTCATGTGCTGCATGCAATAGTTTCTCCTTGAGACTAGAAACTCTAGCCAAGAAGATTCTGCCATAACAATAGATGACCATATCATCTACCATGTATCTATCATCTCCCTCCTAGTCATCAAGAATCATGCATGCACCAAGATCCTAGGAGTACTCTACCAAGAGTTGAGTCCTCCAATATGGATCCATCCTCCTCATAGGCAACAATGGTAATCTACAATGTAGTGCTCCCCTCATGCTGTTGTCTGCTACTTTGAAATCCCCCATGCCAAAGTCATCCTCCAAAATTTTTCCATGCCCATCATGCAGCTTCTCATGCTCAAATAATAATGGTGATCCTGGGAAGCTAGCCTCCCTTGAGAAACTTTCATCCAACGGGAATCTCCCAAGCTGGATCAAAGTAAGCATGAGTGGCCTCCATCCACTCCTATGTATGAAAGAGTCCTCCATCAAAGGAAGTATCATCCTCCTCATCAAATATGTGGAGCAGTAATCTTGCATCTTGAAGATGAAATCCTCCATCCCCACAGCAAACTCTGTCAGCGCAGTATAACTGATGAGAGTGGGTGATGCTGAAAATGAGAGTGTGTCTCTCTCCTCCTTGGGTTTCTCCCAAACTCTCTGTGCTGTGAGGGACTCCTTCAATGTCTTCACCTCTCTAGAATATAAGAGTGGTGAACTGTATGACAAGATTCCCCTCATCAATGCTAGATCAGGTGGCCTTCCAGGTGGAATGCCTCCATATAGTGAGACATCAAGATCAGAAGTGGACTGTATATATAAGAGGATTGACTTGTCCCTCTCTTCACTACACTGTACAGTCTCCTTCTCATGTGCAAATAATTTCTGTAATGGATAAGGGTGTATCAACCCTTGATGCTGATCCTTCTCTTCTTCCCTCTCCATCTCACAATCCCCAATAGCTGCTACATATGACTCCAGAATTGTGCTATAGTTCCCACATGTTAAAATACTTGGAACTCCTTGTAAAGATACAAGGGCTCCTCTAATAGAAGAAAAGGCTCCCCTTTCACCTCCATGTGGTGATGGATATCCTCCCAACATGATAGCGTTGTCAGTTCTCTTGTGCTCATCCTCCCCATCAATAAATGAGATTACCTCATCATCAAGGAGTGACCCTAGATCTTGGTCATCTCTTGAAGGAAGTACCTCCATGAATTAACAAATGGAAGAGTTCCCTTAATACAATGGGGGTCTTGCCTCTAGAAATTCATCATTCCAGTTTTCTTCCCCTCTAGAAATGTGGAGTTGATTTTGTTTCATGTTTCCTTCCAATGCATGCAAAGTGTTTGAAGATATGATGCATGATGATTCACATTGACTCCCATCAAATTTCTTCACCAAAACCTTAGTGAACTCATCATAAGCTTTTACATTTGCATGATAACATGAAATATAAATATTAAACCACCAATAATGGGCCATACCTCTGAGATGCAGTGCTGGTATAGCGATGGCCTCCTTGGTTGCAACTTGGTGTAGCTGAAAATATGCATCAAGCTCCTCCACCTAAGCTGTGGATTTGCACCTTGCTGATCCATCGAAAGTGGATAGAAAGAATGCATCTTCCTTTCTCCTTTTTTAGCTACTGGATATTGCTCCCTTGAGTCTTCAAAAGTCTTGGAAGTCCAAGTGCAATTTGAATCTCCATGATTGAGATTCATACTCCCAAAGAAAATCACTCAAGGTCTCCTCCCTTGGTGATTCATCTTCCTCCATTCTCCCAGCAGTAGATATGGGAAATGTACTGCGTTTTGGATCTTCCTATGTGGCTGAATGCTCACACCCATCATAATAATAGCTATGGCTTGCTTCATCTTCAAACCCTCTCAGAAAATCTCTCCAACTTTCCCTTTCTTTCTCCTCAAGGTCTTCAATGATACCCTCCAGGGTCTGGAAAAGAAGAAGGGAAACCTCCTCTTCCGTCATTCCTCTTCTTCTTTTTTTCTGTACATATCCTCTTCAAAATTAGGATATTATCCTTCTAATGGCATTTTATCTTGGGTTGCACAGCTGTAAAGTTCCCTTCTCAAGAATATCAAAATTCCATTCCAGAGATTGACTGCAAGGGCATTTACTGGATATGTCACCTTTGAAAAAAAGATGAGATCTAGAGGCTACCTAGCCATCTTCAGAAACTATATATAGAGAATTAAATATTCCTCCTTCAGGGAGTCAGCACCTTGGCTTGAAGCCACATTTTGAGCCAAAGATAATGCTCTGATACCACTGTAATGTTCCTTCTTTGGGAATTTCTGCGACATGGTCCTCAAGGATGCTATATAAGGAAGCAGATGTGAAAATAAGTTGAAAGGGGGCTTGGATCCCCTTTTTAACTTACTAAAAACTTCTCTTTCAGAATTTGATCCCAAAGAAATCACTCTAGTTGGGTTATTCAGATCTCCCTAAACTAGATCCCGTAAAGAATGCTCAAAGAGAGAGCTTACAGCAATACATGAACACAATCAGGAAAATCTGCAAATATGTACACATAAATAAATGGAATATAATATATCCATCATTTTTATTAATATATCAGCTACAATATACAGAAATATCTTGAGGGACAAGCCACTCAAGCTATGGGAACCAATCTCCAATGATCAAGCATTGAAATATATGAGTTGCTGCAGCTGCACAAAATGCCGAAGAGAAGTGACATCGCTGTGTATATTATGGTAGCTGCTGCAATATATATATATATACATGAAATATGGCTGAAATATATAAATAAATTCCCAAGAATAGAAGAATGGGCTCCAATACAGTATTTCTAGCCAATCTAGGACAGATTGCTAGAAATGCGGGAAAATGTACAATGTGACAAATAACTTGTCACTGCAACTGAACCAAAATAAGAATGAGGCTATGGCAGATATGAAATACTAATTCCCTCCTCTAATAATGTTCTTAAGCAAAGGGTCGATCCCTTTTACTCAAAAACACTCCTCCTGCTAAGCACAAATGGCTCTCCTAGCAACTGCCTCTGAAAATAACGCAGTTTCTACCCTAGACTGTTTTGTAAGAGATGGTGAGTGTTTGGCCTGATGCCAAAGATATAAAATGAATCTCGGGAGTCTCCTCCACTACTCCTCCAAAGAATAGACAAGATATCCACTGAAAAACAAGTCAAAGAATGACTCTATGAGTTCCTCTGTTGCTGCTCCCAGCAACACAACGTTTTCTGCTACAGAAATAATGTTGTAGCTGAAGGGATAAGCTTGGCCAAATTCAAAAATGAGTAAATGTAGCTCAAACCCTCTCCTTCCTTGAGGATGAGGTATGGATTCCTGACCGGGAACACCCTTGGGTGAAGAACACTACAAACCTTGCTAAACAGCCCGGGGATGCAAGTCTTTGTATACCCTACGAAAATAATAAGCCAATGCATAATGAAAATGGGCTGCCATCTCCTCCTTGAAAGCAAAGGAACCTTTATCACCATGGGTCCCATTCACACTTGCTTCTAGCTCAAGCAAGTGAAGCCTCAACTAAAACTACGTTGTCCAAGTAAGTTCAATGTATCTGGACAGTTTTAGTTGACTTGGTCCAAATGAATAGATCAAACATGATCCAATCCTATTCACACCATGTGGTGCTCAATCTAGCTGCTTTATTGTTCCTCCTTTCACACAAGGACTTTTATTTCTCCATCTAAAGGGGTTAAGGTGTCTCCTTACCCATTTTATTAAAAAAAATGAAAATATGCAAACTATAATGTTCCATTTAGCTCGAGGCTAAAAATTGGGAACATTACACCCAGGCTGCCAAAGACAATATCCTAGTATTGCGGGAAGCACCATTCGCGAAACCAACATAAGGGGAAATAGTCATTTGCATGACCAGCAAGACCCAATAAGCAGAAATGACTCAAGAATAATATTCTTTCAGATACAACCCATTTCTGGGTTGTGCTAAGGGATAACCTTCATAACCAATAAGCTGATAAGACCCATTCTGTAACACATGTTTGATGATGTAGGGCCAATTCCACATGGGTTGGAATTTACCTTCCCCCAACTTGTCATGAGCTTGGTCATAAAGGGGAATGAGATTGCCTTCGATAAAATAATGAGGGGAAAATATTTGGTCAAAGTGAGCTTTGACTCGCTTCTTTTGTGCTTCGATGACCAAAGCAGCTAAGCGACGAGTTTCATCCAATCTCTCTAGATAGAGGAGACACTCTTCCTCAAGTTAAGTATTAGGCAGTAATTGGAAATCTAATTTGAGTGAAGGAATTTCCCACTCAATCGGAAGAGTAGCTTCCAGACCGTACACCAACTAAAATGGGGTGAATTCGGTTGCACTCTTAATCGATGTTCAGTAAGCCCATAGAGCTGAAAACAACATGAGATTCCAATTTTATTTATGGATCCCAATTGTTTGTTGAAGCATCATAACGAGAACTTTGTTTACGGCTTCAACTTGGTCGTTAGCTTGAGGGTAATATCGCATTAAGCTGTCGTGATGCAGACCCAACTTAGACATCAGCTCCGCCATCATATAGTCTTGAAAATGGGAACCATTATTGGTAACGATGGCTTGAGGGACACCAAACTGAGCAATAACATGATTGAATATGAATTGTGCTGTTGTCTTACTGTCTGCAGCCAGTGTAGGCATTACTTCGGCCCATTTTGTAAAATAATCGACAGTAACGATAATATAGGCATGCCCCCTGGCCGAGTGACGGTTACATGTCATAAAATCAATGCCCCATTTGGAAAAATGACCAACGGTAATGACAGGGTGTAAGGAACAGGTGGCGCACGCATCTTGTGTTTATATATCTAGCACGCATGGCATTTGCGTACTACGACAATACAGTCTCTAAAAATGGATGGCCAGAAATAGCCAGCATGAAGGATCTTCTGTGCGGTGGCATAACCAGACATGTGACCCCTCATTTAAAACTTTCTCAGCTTCCTTGAGGATCAGACATCGGCGGAGCATGGAATCGACTTGAACATGATAGAGGGTATCTCCAAAAATATGATTAGGTTGCGACAGATGCCAAATGTGGCGTTGGGCATCTTTCGTCAACTCAGACCTAAAATTATAAGTCTGGAGATACACAATGATATCACCGTAACATGGATCGAGGGTGCTAATCAAGAAAAGATTTTCATCTGGAATATGATCCTCAGAATAAGAAGGAGCAGAGTCAGCGGGGAGAGAACAAATTATATCAGCAAAAATGAGTGATTTATTTGATTTGGCGGTAGTGAATTCCAAATCAAACTTTTGGAGGATAATGATCCACTTCGAGTACTTTCCCCCCAGCAACTTTTGAGAAAGAATATAGGTCATGGGGTTACAATCAGAAATCATGGTTACTATTCGTAAAAGGATATAATGATGAAAATTCTAGACGGCCTGGACCGCAGCCAGCGCTAATTTCTCAACATGTGCATAACGCATTTCAGGGTCGAGAAGGTTTCGAGACAAGTAGTAAAAAACATGCTCATTACCGTCATCATCATCTTGAACCAAAACCATGGAGATCGTACTGAAGGCGGTAGCTAGATAGAGGGTGCAGTCACGATGATAATTCAGAGGACGTAATAGAGGAGGATTGACAAGAAATGTCTTAAGTGTATCAAAAGATGGTTGAGAAATCTCATCCCAACAAAAAGGGACGTCCTGTTTTAAAAGTCATGTGAACCCTTTAGCTACTTTGGCATAGTTCGGGATAAAAGGAAGTAAGAAATTTGCTTTCCCTTGTAGACTCTAGAACTGGTGTAATGATGATGGAGAGGGGAGATTAACAATAGCCTCAACCTTAAGCAGATCAAGGTGAATTCCCTCTTTGGATACGATAAACCCTAAAAGTCTACCGGAATCGATGCAGAAGATGCATTTATGCGGATTGAGATGAATATTGTAGCATCTACAATGAAGAAAGATCTAGTGGAGATGGTCTGGATGGCCTTTTCACACATCTGAATGAGCCGAAAGGTCATCCAGGTATGGTTGAACAATATGACGCATATCGTGAAAGGCATAAGACATCGCACACTGGAACGTAGCCCTAGCATTCTTCAAGCCAAAAGGGAGTTTATTTTCATGAACATTCTCCAAGGATAGATAAAAGAAGTCTTGTGTTGATCGGACAAGAGAATATTGATCTAATTATAGCCAGAAAATCCATCCATAAGGGAAAAAATCTCACTTCCTGCACAATCGTCAATGATCTGATCGATGAAAGGGCTGGGATAGTTATCCTTTGGGCAAGCTTGATTAATATCGTGATAGTCAACACAGACACGAATTTTTCCCTGCTTCTTATCCACAGGAACAATGTTAGAAACCCACTCTGTCAGAGGAATCAAATAAATGAAACCCGCTTTAAGAAGTTTTTCAACTTCAGCTTTTATGGCGGCAGCTTTCCGAGGATGCACTGGACGAAGACGCTGGCAAATAGGCTTCGTACCAGGGTAGGTGGGATTCTCGTGCGCCACAATACTGGGATTGATTCCAGGCATATCTTTGTAAGACTATGCGAAAACATCACGGAATTTGCGAAAGAGGCTAGTGTACACTTGGACTTCATCGGAAGAACAAGTGACTCGGACATGGATGTTCTAAACAATTTCCGGTTTCATGGAAATGTCGATAGGCATCGTCTGGGTGATATTACTCACGTTACCTTCATAGAAGACTTTGTGAGTCAAGGTAGGCATTTGAAGTGGCAGAGAAGGAACTTGAGACACAAAACGCTCAAGACAGTTAGA
Source organism: Pinus albicaulis (assembly GCA_034641835.2). Lineage (NCBI taxonomy): Eukaryota > Viridiplantae > Streptophyta > Pinopsida > Pinales > Pinaceae > Pinus > Pinus albicaulis. The sequence continues at coordinate 726,352,952 of CM076572.1, read as the reverse complement.
CATTTCCCCGAGGTTGGGTATAAATGAGGAACGATGATTCCCATCGCTCCACATAAGGTCTTCAAGAGACATGGTTTCCACAATAGCCTCATTGGATGGAAACACTTCTTTCAGAGGATTAGGAAAATCTGTATCATGGAGCCAGAGGGATTGAGAATAAACGTCGAGAGACATGCTCAAAGGAGCATCTTCAAAAGGGGGAGAATCTGATGCAGCTACAAGCTCACAATAACTTATTTCAATTGGACTAAGCAGCATCAAATCCCCAAATGAATCAACCTATTAAGGTAAAGGGATGATCCATGGGTCATCTGATAGAGAGATCATATTAACTTCTGAAGCACGGACAAATCTGAAGCACTTCTAACGCGAACATCGTGGATGGCACTTGTGCTAAATCCTCAACAATTACTGTAATGATGAGTAGCACGAGTGTTAGGATTATAAGAAGATTTCCAGAGAACACCTTTAGAAGGTGGCCGTACAATGGGTTCAGCACTGGGCCTTTCAATCTCAATACGAACAGAGGTAGGTGGGGGAGGAGGACCATCAGCGATCTCTTTCCCAGCTGCCTGACGTCATCCAGTATAATCTTTTGACCAAGTAGCAATGGAAACCGGTGCAGAACCATTCATCATGAACACTTGAGAGCCAAACCGTGCAGATGGCACAGGTTTCTCAACCATCTATGTTTGCTGAGATGGAAAAGGTTCTTTGAGGACAACCAGAGTTCCCTTAGTGCCTTTGAGAAATTTACTAACTTTGGCTCATCTAGGACAATCCTTAGTATAGTGTTCGTCATCACAAATCAAACATGGATACTTCGGCTTGTGCTGTGAACCATCATCCGCATGAGGTTTAGACGAATCTAGTTTTGGGGCATAGTCTTTGGCCTTGCCTTTTCCCTTATTTTTCGCCTTAGATGTCTTTTCCGCAGGATTGGACTGAATGGCATTGACCTCCGAGGTTTTACCAGAATCCAAGGTAAGATGAGAAGCAGAATCATTGGAAGAATTTGATTTTTTCTTCCTAGTGTTGGAAGAGGGATACTTACGCGAATTCTGATACATGGAACCAATAACGCCGTCGACGAATGGGGTGGTTGGTGCTTTACAAGTCATAGGTTGTGGGGCATCAGTTAAGATATCATACAAAATGCCCGATTGAGAATACACTAAATTAGGGTACTGGGCACGAGAGATGGCATGTTCCTCAGTAACACGTGACCCCATGGCTATGTCTTTTGCAATATGATTGAAAAAATAGGTATTGAACCAATGGGTAAGAAGCTGATCAGGAATTTTGAATTTGATCAGATGACAACGATGTCTCCATTCATGAATGTGGTCCAAGATATGGGTAGCCCGGTCTTGTTTCAAGGATGTTAGGACGTCCTGGCTTCATAAAAAACTTGTAACTGGAAATGAGTGAGGAATTCCATAGCAAGAGAGTTGAAATCTTGAAAGATACCATAGGACAACTCGATGTACCACTTAGTAGCAGCTCCAGTGAGAGTTCACTAGAAAAGACAGAGTTTAATAGAGTCATCTACCCAAGAATTCGAAGAACACCATAAATAGTATGTCATGACATGTGCTTCGGGGTCTTCTCCAGCCTTGCCCTCAAACTTGGGGCAATCACCAGGAACCTTGGTTGGAATCTGAGGCCAATATGGATTATGAAGGATTGGATCATTTGTTAATTTGGACACATCCAATAATTCCAACGTGGTGAGAAAGGGTAATTGAGGGTTGAAAGGCATAGCAGGTCCTCGATAAGGACCAATATCTACATTCCATCCTTGTTGAGTGTAACTCTACCCCCATTGGTTCTGTCCTAAAGGAGTCAGACCATAAAGGGTATAAGCCATATAGTTCGGCTGAAATGGTGGCTGAGGACCAGGATATGGAGGTTGAGGACCAGGATACTGATTCTGAGTATATGAGTGTCCTGATTTAGCAACATAAAGATTTTGCTATGGAATGTAAGTATAACCTAGTGATTGAGGGTAATAAGTAGAACCTTGAGGTGCATTTTAAACCGGTTGATATTCACCTCGAGGGTAATAAGCATCTTGGGGTCGAACGGGCTGCTGATAAGTAGGGCCCTGCTGAGCTAGATAAATCAGGCTTGCAGGTTGACCCAACTGTGGTGTAGAGTAGAGAGATGGGTGAGCAGGGTGAACTGTCTGTGCAGGTTGTCCCTGCTGAGTAGGTTGACCTGACTAATGAGGGCCACTAGGTTGCCCCTGCGGATTAGGTTGGCCTGATGGTTGCGATGGGCCAGGTTGTGCCTGATGACTAGGTTTACCTGGAGCAGGACCATAAGATGTCCCTGGTTGTGCAACAGTTGGGCCAATTTGAAGATATGGCTATTGTGGTTGCACAAAAGGTTGTCCTTGAGATGGATAAAATTATCCCCCAAGACCGTATGAAGGCCCTGGTTGATATATTGGTTGCCCAACAGGTCCTTGAGATTGCCCAAGTTGGATCACAGGCTGACCTTGTAAAGGTTGGCCTTGTGGATTGTAAGACTCCCCTTGCAGACCGTAAAATAATCCTTGCTGGACCGAAGGTTGTCCCTGAAAGGGTTCTCCTTATGGGTCATAAGCATACCCTTGTTGAACCAAAGGTTGTCCCTAAAAGTGTTGTCGTTGTGGGTCGTAAGCATACCCTTGCTGAACTGAAGGTTGTCCCTGAAAGGGTTGTCCTTGTGGTTTAGAAGGTTGCACTGGAAAGGTTGGTCTAAAACCGAAAAGGAGCTAATAAGCTTCAGGAGAAGGCAAATAGATAGAGTTTCCATGATCATCATAATGAAATGGAAGTGAATAAATTGGGTTACCGACCACGTCATAATGAGAAAGATAAGGATCACCAGAATCCTGAGGGGACTGGTAAGTCTGGGAGCTCTGCTGCTAAACAGCCGACCGATACTCCTCGAAAGAAAGGTCATCAGGAATCACCATGGAAATTTAAGTCTCTATTAAAGACGAAGTCCCTAATGATTGAGTGGTGACAACCGGTGCTGATGCAACCACGCAGACAGTAAGTCTAGTTGGGACAGATGTAACAAAAGGTGTTGATGAGACAAGTGTCGTTGGTGACATCCCTAATGATGGAAGGACCAGACCCCTTGATGTAGTTGATGCTACCATGGAGGCAATATCGGCCATAATCTGACCCAAAGACCTATATCTAGCTGGAAGTGACACCGATGGTGAAGATTGAGTAGACTCTTGAGGGATGTCTTTCGGGAAAAGTTGGTATTCTTCATCAGAAACAGGAATCCCCTCACTTCCAATAGGACCAGACGAGTCCATGTCTGAATCAGCCATGAGATCTTGTAAAATACTACGGGGACTAGGAGGTATGATAGCAGCCAAAAATGGCGATCCCAATGGAATAGGGGGAAAGTGTTCCCCAACCCCAAACCCAAACCAAGCGTTTGAAAGAGGCCAAGTGAACTCAACTAGTTCTCTAAAGGGGAACTCTAATGGGAGAATAGGTTCCTGAAGCTCGGCAAGCCTAGAGGTTTGAGAAGTTTCAGATGAATCGTCCAAGAAAGGACTACCACTATACCAAACCAATGGTTCCACCACTATGACTATAGCACACTAGAAAAGGAAAAGAGATTGAAAATGAAGACTCTTGGAAAAAAACCAAGGCAAAAAAATACAGGCCAAGTGATCAAACTTTAATGGGAGTGTAATCATAGGTAGTTTATTTTACCACATTGAAACCAAAATTTCATTGTTTCATGTTTTGTTTCTAGTCACTTTCAGTTTTAAGCGAGCATGAAAGAAGAAGTGCTCGATGATATTTTCAAATTTATGGAGTCAGTAAAGATCAAAAATGACAACTCAGGTAGTCTAGGTAGAAGGGTGTACTAGGTTTCTGTAAACTGCCATATACACCTTGGCAATCAAATGAAAGAAGAATTAACTAAGGACTTGACGTATGTGTAGGTTTGTTGGAAATACTGAGAGTGGGGGGGGGGGTGAATCGGTATTCCTTTCAATTAGAGCATTAGTTAATATTCAATTATTATCAGTGTTTGTACAATGATATATGTAAACAAGAGGAACACAAATGTACATAGTTTTTAAGGTGGAAACCCACTTCGGGACAAAAACCACCCAATGCTTTTCTAATAATTCTTTAATATTCAACTCCAATTGAAAATAAAGCTCCAACTTCCTAGAATCTAGAAAAGCATTCTTCTCCAGCTCCCACTGGATGGACGCTCCAACGCCCGAGATTATTTAGTAGTCAACTGAACATATGCCCTAACACCCAATGAGCTACAACTCACCCTAGCACCACCCTACCACCCTATAGAAGAATAAAAGAAGAATGGACTCCCGTACCAGGGAAAATGGTCCACTTTACAATGCTATAGAATGATGTAGAAGAAGAATATATACTACACAATAACCCCAACTTTGATACAACCACCTAATGATGATCCTAGACCTCCCAACACTGCCTCTTCAACCCTTGGCAGATAGACACTAGTATAATTTGTACAACAATGTATTTACAATGACTAAGTACAATGATACCTTTACAATGATTGTATGCAGTGCTGCCCAATTGAAGACTTCATATGATGAACTTCTTGCTGCTGTTATGCACCTTGGTTTCTAATATTGTCATGCTACCCTCTGCTGCACCTTGATTTTATTTTCTGCCGTAGAAATTTTGGTCCTTTGCAACCCTTGACAACACATGATCTAGCTTTTTCTTGCCTTCTAGGAGCTTGATATTGAATCTGGTGTATCTCTGTCATTTCAAATCCTCAATATCTAATTTTTAGTATTGTAGTAGCCCTCTGCGTCATCTTTCCAATGCCATAGGTCTGACCCAATTTTGATTCTTGAAGAGAGAGTTATACCCAATATCTCACAATGCCCTAATTATGGATTGTTTCAGCAGAGCGCACTTGTACGGTGTACCACATGTCATTGTTTCTTCATTTGTTTCTGAAATTGATAGAGAAAAAATGAAATATTGTGCACTATCCATAAAATTTTATGGAATTCCAATCCGATACTCAGAGAGAGAGTTATGACGAATTTACCAAGGTCACTTCTTTGAGATGAATTTCAGGAGCCTGCCAAAACCCTAACTTACATAGATCATATCTCCAAAAAATATTATGCATCTTGATCTGAAATTTTTACTGCAGCTTCCTCAGGATTTCTGCTTCGCCTCATAAAAATTTCAGCTTCTGAACCTTCATAGAAAAAAATTTAGAGTGAAAATTCCAAGACGACATGTTTCAGATGGCCAAAACCCTTGCATAAGGAGGAAATGAAGATCACAATTGATATGAATGCTTAAGTTGAGAGGGGCTTCAACAAGTTAACATGGGAGGGATTTTAGGAGCATAAAAAAATATAAATTATGACTTTTCAATCACCCAAGCCCCAACCCCATGGGGTTTTAGCCCACTAACTTCGGGTACAAACTTCAAACATGAGTATCTCTCAAACCGTGAAGAATTACATGGCGTGCCATATATCAATGGAAACATATAGACAAGTAGAAAACATAAAAATAATTATTGACCTAGAATATATTAATTTGGTACGTAAAAATTCTCATGCAATATTGGGTTAACCCCTGGTGCTGCTTGGTTTGACATCAATGACAACTGCTGATCAACAATCTCCCCCTTTGGAATTGATGGCAACACAAGTAATCCCCCTGCGATCATGAAGCCTCTTCCTACAACATTCTCTCCCCCTTTGACATCAATGGAAAAGGGTAACTCCCCCTGAAACAAAACCATCCTGCGGAGATGTACACACTTCCACTCCCGCTGACACATAATCATCCTACAGACCTGTACACACTTCCACTCCCGCTTTATATTCTTGAAAAGGGAAAATCTAATGAGAACTTGGGAGAATCCCAAGCTTTTGACGAAGATAGTCAAATGCTTCACGAGGTAAATTTTTAGTGAAGATATCAGTAATTTTTTCTTTTGTACAAACATACTCAAGTTTGATATTCTTTTCAGTGACTTGTTCTCTAACAAAATGATATTTGATCAGAATGTGTTTTGTTTTTGAATGCATGACAGGATTCTTGGAGATGATAATGGCACTAGTGCTGTCACAGAATATGGGAATAATCTCACTAAATTTTACTTGAAGATCTTGCAAAGTTTGTTTCATCCAAAGAACTTGAGTACAACATGATGCTGCTGCAATGTATTCTTCTTCCGTTGTAGATAATGAGATTGAAGTTTTCTTTTTGCTCAACCATGATATGAGACAACCACCTAGATAGAATGCTGCTCCACTAGTACTCTTACGATCATCAACGCTTCATGCCCAATATGCATCTGTAAAGTCTTGAAAATGAGATTTTTACCCTTGGGATACCACAAGCCATATTCTTCTGTGCCCTTTAAATATCAAAAAATTCTTTTGACGACAATAATATGTGATTCTTTTGGTGCTGCTTGGAATCTTGCTACTTGTCCAACTGCTTGCATAACATCTAGCTGAGAGGTTGTTACATATAGATGATTACCAATCATAGATTTGTACAACTTCTGATCCACATCCTTAGATGAGTTGTCTATGCTCAATTTGCAACCTGTTACCATTGGAGTAAGGATGGGTTTGCAATCTTCCATTTTGAATTTCTTGAGCATTTCCTTGATTTACTTGGCTTGACATATAAATATTCCTTTCTATTGCTGAGATATTTGAAGCTCTAAGAAGTATGTCAGCTCACCAAGTAAAGACGTCTCAAACTCACTTTGCATCTTTGTAGAAAAGTTCTTACTTAGTCGATCATCATTGCTACAAAATATTATATCATCCACAAATACCTCAACAATTGTTAAATTATCTTTATCTATTTGTACATAAATATTTCTATCAACAGTACCTTTATTGAACCGTTGTTGACGTAGATATCCATCAAGACGATCATACCATGCTGTAGGAGCCTGCTTGAGACCATATAGAGCCTTCTTTAACCTATAGACATAGTCTTCTTTTTGTGATAGTAGAAAACCTTCAGGTTGTTCGATGTAAGCTTCTTCTTATAATTCTCCATTCAAAAATGCTGACTTAACATCCATTTGGTAGAATTTGATTTTTCTTGAACATGCATAGGCGAGAAACATTCGGATGGCTTCCATTCTGGCAACTGGTGCAAATGTTTCGTCGAAATCAATTCCTTCCACTTGTGCATAGCCTTTGCAAACCAATCTTGCTTTGTTTCTGGTAACCTACCCATCTTCATTCAATTTGTTCCTGAACACCTATTTAGTCCCAATGAAATTTTTATCTTTTGGTCGTGGAACTAATTCCCAGGTGTTATTCTTCTCAATTTGATCCAATTCTTCATTCATAGCTTCTACCCAATGTTCATTTTGGTTGGCTTCCTCAAAACTACTAGGCTCAAAGGTTGCTAGAAAAGCAACGTGATCTTGTTGTGATGAACGAAGCTGTCAACCTTCATTTATGTCACCAATGATTTGATTTGATGGATGGTTCTTTTGAATCCACTCTTTTGTTCTCCTTGTAGGAGCTTCTTGTTGTTGTTCTGGTATATCTTGATGATCATTTTTTACTTCTTCCTCATTGATAGTCGCTTCTTGTTCTACAATTTTATCTGTGTCTTTTTCAGCCTCTATCTCAAGTTTCAAATATTCTAGATCTTCATCATTACTCGCTAGAACACCATCTTCATCAAATGTAACATTTATGCTCTCCACTATCTGTTTTCATCTTATATTATAGAATTTATAATCCTTTCTTTTACGTGAGTAACCAACAAAGATACCTTCATCAACACGTGATTCAAACTTACCCAAATTTTTATCTTCTCTTTTGATATAGCATTTTCTTCCGAAGATTCTGAAATATTTTACATAAGCTAGTTTTCCTTTCCATAATTCATATGGAGTCTTGTTGCAATTATTTCTGAGAAGACTTCGGTTGATAATGAAGACTGCTGTATCAATTGCTTGAACCCAGAATTTTTCATCCAATTTTGAGTCCTTCAACATTGTTCTACCCATTTCCTATATAGTTCTATTCTTTCTTTTAGCAACTCCATTTTGTTGAGGTGTTCGTGCTGTTGAAAATTTCCTTTTTATTCCATTTTCGTCACAGTATTGCTGAAATAATTTGGAAGTGAATTCTCCACCATTATCTGATCTTAAACACTTTATTTTCAAATCAGTTTCATTTTCAACCAACTCCTTGTATATCTTAAAGCACTCAAATGCTTCAGATTTTTTCTTTAGGAAACTGACGGCTGTCATCCTGGTATAGTCATCTATCATTAACATGAAATATAATTCTCCGTCTAAGCCTTTTGTTCTCACAGGACCACATAGATCAGTATGTATCAATTCCAATGGATGTGATGAAAAGTGTTCTTTTTTTTTAAATTGGACTTTTGTCTGCTTGCCATGCCGACATGCCTCACATAGTGTGTTGGAAGGTTTTGAGATTTTCGGCATTTCTCGTACTGCTTCCTTTTTTCTTATCCTGACAAGATTTTCAAAGTTTATGTGACCCATTCGTTTGTGCCATAACCAACTTTCATCTTATTTAGCTAGTAGACATGCTTTAGTTGCTTCATCCAGAACATATATGTCGTTTGGAGCTCGACTTGCTGTAGCCACAATTTTACCATACCTGCCTTTCCTGATTTCACATTTTGTGGAGTTGAATAGAATTGTGTGTCCTTGATCACACATTTGTCCAACACTGAGCAGATTGTGATTCATGTTTTCGACCAATAGAACATTCTTGGCTATAACATCTTTTCTTCCGAGAGTGACGGTACCTGATCCTATAACATTTGAAGATCCATCATTTCCAAAGGATATGGTTCCATCCTTCTTCTCTTTCAAAGATACGAATTTCCTTCTATCTCCAGTCATATGCGTTGAGCAACCTCTATCAACATACCACACATCTTTCCTTTTTTGAGCCTTGAGAGCGAGAGCACAATTATCAGTCTTCTTCTTCTTCCATGTTCGTTCATTCTGTGGCTTCGAAGATTCTTTTGGAGGATTTTCAAGTCTGCAGTCTCTGTCTATGTGTCCAAAGTTCTGACATTTGTAACATTCCAAATTATTTCTTAAATTTTCAAATCTATTGATGTTTCGTTGAGCTCTGGGAGGTTCATATTTGAAGAATCTCTTGGAATTGTATTGGTTCATAGGGTACGTGCGAAATTCTACAGCTTTATGACCAAATTTTCCACATGAATAACAATATCCATGAAAAATATGTTGGTACCTGGATGAAAATCTTCGTCAAGGAATCGTCTTCCAAGGATGTGCTTGCAAATCTTGTCCAATGAAGTCTTCATGTATGTCAGATCTCATAGGTTCATTGTATTTTGTTGTAGAAGGTCCTGCTTCTTCTTCTTTGTAACCGAGGCCCGTTATTTCGTTGTAAGATCGTTGATTGTTGATGTGTTCTTCCAATGCCCTTGAGCTATTAGCATAGTTCTGGACATTTTTTCCCTTCTTCACTTCCTTACGCAGTGAGACTACTTTGGCTTGTAATGCTTCCCTTTCTTGGTTGCTTTCTTCCAACTTCTTTTGAAGTGATTCTTCAATATTTTTTTTTCTTCAACCTCAATTTTGAGACCTTGAACTTGTTCTTCAAGAGTGTTGGTACAGATCTTCTCAGCATTGAGCTTTTTTATAAGCTTGATTGCCTCCTCATAAAATTCTTCTATGGTCAACCCTTCTTCTTCATTGTTTGATACTTGTTTATTGTGCTTGGCCATAAACAATACTTTCTCATTGGCTTCTTCTTTGCTCTCACTTTCTTCATCGGATGAGGAGCTATCTTCTTTAGAGAGAAAGTTCCTTTTGGATCCTTTATTTTTTCCTTGCTTGTTGAATTTATTAAAGCCTTTCTTTCCTTTTGAGTTGCCATCACTTTTGTTCAGACATTTTTCTACTAAATTCCCAACCTCACCACAACCAAAACATATCAATGGAAGTTTACCTTTGAATTTTCCCTTACCAGGTTTTAGTTTTCTCGTAAAGTAAGCATATTATTTATCTAAAAGACCTTCTCCATCATCTTCGTTTTCTTCACACTTGCAGGTGCATGTCATTTAAATTGAAGGTTGTTTGTCCTTATTGGTTTTCTTAGATGCAACGAATGCAGTTTCTAGATTTAAAGTGCCCTTTTCTTCATCAAGTCTCATTTCATATGCTATGAGAACTCCATGTAATTCTTCCTTGCTGCGTTTTTCCAGATTTTCACTGTATTCTAAGACCGATACCTTTGGGTTGAATCTCCCTGGTAACATTCTAAGAATCTTCCGTATAATAGTATTCATGTCAACTGGCTCTCCCAATCCTTCCAGAGTATTGGTTATTTCATCAATGTATTGGAAGTATGCAGCAACGTTGCAATCTTCTTTCATTCTGAGTTGCTCAATTGTTTCTCTATATATTTGAAGCTTTGCTTCTTTGACATTTGAGTCACCTGCATATATATTCTCAAGTCTGTCCCATGCATTTTTGGTAGTTTTACAACCCAACACCTTATTATAAGCAGATTCAATAATTCCACTGATAATAATATTCTTTGCTTTTGCTTCATTTACCAAATTCTTCTTACCTTGTTCATCCGTGGTTGATGTAAATCCATTTTGAATAGTGTCCCATACTTCGTAACCTTGCACCAAGAGATAGACCTCCATTCTTCCTTTCTAGAGTGCATAATTATTTTCATTGAATAGAGGTACACCATTCATGGTATGCTCCATGACCTCCTTCCAATTGTTAAACTGCTATTGAAGGAACCAAGCTCTGATACCAATTGTTGGAAATATTGAGAGGGGGGGAGCGGGGGGTGAATCAGTATTCCTTTCAATTAGAGCATTAGTTAATCTTGAATTATTATCAGTGTTTATACAATGATAGTAGTAAAAAAGATGAACATAAATGCACACATTTTTTAAGGTGGAAACCCACTTTGGGACAAAAAACACCTAATGCTTTTCTAATAATTATTTAATATTGAACTCCAATTGAAAATAAAGCTCCAACTTCCTAGAATCTAGAAAATCATTCTTCTCCAACTCCCACTAGATGGACACTCCAATGCCCGAGATTCTTCAGTAGTCAAATGAACGTATGCCCCAACACCCAATGAGCTACAAATCACCCTAGCACCACCCTACCACCCTATAGAATAATAAAAGAAGAATGGACTCCCGCACCAGGGAAGATGGTCCACTTTAAAATGATATAGAATGATGTAGAAGAAGAATATATACTACACCATAACCCCAAATTTGATAAAACCACCTAATGATGACCCTAGACCTCCCAACACTACCTCTTCAACCCTTGGCAGATAGACACTAGTATAATTTGTATAATAATGTATTTACAATGACTAAGTACAATGATACCTTTACAATGATTGTATGCAGTGCTACCCAGTTGAAGACTTCATATGATTAACTTCTTGCTGTTGTTATGCACCTTGGTTGCTGCTTTTGTCATGCTACCTCTGCTGCACCTTGCTTTTCTTTTCTTCTATAGAAATTTTGGTCCTTTGCAACCCTTGACAACACATGATCTAGTTTTTTCTTGCCTTCTAGGAGCTCGATATTGAATCTTGTCTATCTATGTCATTTCAGATCCTCAATATCTGGTTTTTGGTCCTGTAGTAATTCTCTAAGTCATCTTTCCAATGCCACGTTTTTTACCCAATTTGGATTCTTGAAGAGAGAGTTATACCCAATCTCTCACAATGCCCTAATTATGGACTGTTTCAGCAGAGCGCACTTTTACGGCGTGCCACGTGTCACTATTTATTCATTTGTTTTTGAAATTTATAGAGAGAAAATTAAAGACTGTGCACTATCCATCACTTTTTACATAATTCCAAGCCAATACTCAGAGAGAGAGTTATGACGAATTTACCAAGGTCACTTCTTTGAGATGAATTTTAGGAGCCTGCCAAAACCCTGACTTACATAGATCATATCTCCAAAAATATTGCGTACCTTGATCTAAAATTTTTAGTACAGTTTCCTCAGGATTTTGGCTTCACCGCATAAAAATTTCAACTTCTGAACCTTCGTAGAAAAAACGTTAGAGCAAAAATTCCAAGATGACCTGTTTCAGATGGCCAAAACCCTTGCATAAGGAGGAAATGAAGATCACAATTTATATGAATGCTTAAGTTGAGAGGGGCTTCAACAAGTGAACGTGGGAGTGATTTTAGGAGCATAAAAAAATATTTATTATGAATTTTCAATCACCTAAGCCCCAACCCCATGGGGTTTTAGCCCACTAACTGGGGGTAAAAACTTCAAACATGAGTATCTCTCAAACCGTGAAGAATTACATGGCGTGCTATATATCAACGGAAACATCTCGACAAGTAGAAACCATAAAAATTATTATTGGCTCAGAATATATTAATTTGGTAGGTCAAAATTCTCATGCAATATTGGGTTAGCCCCTGGTGTTGCTTGGGTTGACATCAATGACAACCACTGATCAACACAGGTAGTCTCCCCGAATGTTGTGTTCGATGTATCACGGTTACAAGGCGAAAAACTCGGCTTCCTACGGATAAAAGGACTACAACCTAGAGGGGTCTCCCTTTATATACTCGATGGTACGGGGAGCACAAGTCCGTACTAGTGCTGTCTAAAGCCAGATGGCGATAGACAGTTGCTGGGTTTAAAGACACCAGAACACGTCTCTAACTTAGACCACTAGATGTTTCATTAGGTTTCAATGTTTCCTTAGGTTAATTGAGTAAATTTTAAGTTGATCTTGTATTTATGTTTCAATTGCAAGGTCTTAACGAATGTTGGATCTCAAAAAATTCCTAAATGAAAGCTACATGCCAAAAGATACCATTCCGTTCGATGAAAATCTATCTACGAGAAATTTAGGAGTTTTCAAGAGATAGAAAATAATGAGAACATGCAGAAACATCCACTACAGTATTCGATGCAAGCTAATGTAAATGATAAATCTTTCCTAGAATTTCCAATGCTAGATATGCAAAAGACTTCCAATTTCACAATGCAAACAAGAATGCAAACAAATTTTTTTTTTTCAATGTTTTAGAGCAAACAGTGCACTAAATGACATGAAAAACAAACCAAAACACTATCTCAAGAATGTTAATACGAGAGTTGAAGCAAAAAATATTCAATCAACCCAGGACAAACATAACAAAACTCAAACCAATGTTGCAATCTCTCAAATTGAAGAGAGATTTCAAAACAGACCCATAAAAGTAGTGATCTATGCCTGGAGTGACAAGAAGCAAAATTGAACGAAAGAGTCAAGAATCATTGAACCAATGCAATCACTCAAACGGATCAAGGGAGCTGAATGCAACCAAACTAGGAAGGAGGCTGACTTCGAAACAAAAGGCTCAAACTCCTACAGGAGGATCAGCATACCAAAGCACTTAAAAACCCTAAGGCTACGATGCTGATAGGAAACATACAAACAAATGAAGGAAGGAAACTAATAACAATAAAAAAAAATCCCAAAGCACTCAATACATACCTAAAAATAACCCAGAAGCACAAGCACTGACCAAAAATCTCCAAAACAAAGCAAACCCTAAAACTTATAGGGGTTGGCGCGGTTTTTTGGCTGTAATTAGCGCCAAACAAAGGATGGCGCGGGCGCAACACTAGCAACAAGCACTAATCGACGCATCTATCTAAACATAAAATGTGCCAAGCCAGTTCACATAGGAAGAAGGGAAAATTCTGAAAGACAGAGGTCAGCTCTAATCCTCTAGGACTGAACAAGGGTCTTGGAATTAGCAGAATAATTAGAAAAGGAAAAGCAAGCAAGAAAATACCAAAATAAGACCTAATGGGTGAAAGACAAACTCGCACTAGTCCCCAACGGAGTCACCAATTTGTTGGTGAGGCAAGTCCCCTCTATGGATAGAGGCGATCCCACTAGCCCTAGAGTGGGTCTAGCCACAAACAAGACAAGCTATAATATTGATTCCTAGTTAATGAATGGACATAGATTCGATAGATGAATTACCTAAGGTGCTATGCTGTTGTTGTCATCGAAAAGAGTGGCTCTCTCTTCACTCTTGGTTTGACAGATCACGATCCGGACGCTTTCATGCTCGGACACCTTCACACACACAAGAAACAACGACAATATACAACATACTGATTCACATTCATAACTATCAGTCAATCGAAGAGGAATAAATCAATTGCATTACATAAACAACATAACACAACGATGGAACCAACACCATAGTCAAGTATATTAATATTTGAAAGGAAGAGTACAACCAAGCCTCGACGTTGTGGTCTCCTCCAATAGGGTTCAAGCGGAGAACATCTCCCAAAGGCTCGTCGAGAATTCAGACGAGACTCTCTATATGGAGTTCTCCTTGGTTCTACCTTCTCAATAGCAATTACTCAGCTATAGTATTATTCTCCAAGTTCACCTAGCTTTCATAAAGGGAGAAGGCCTGCTTATATAGAGGGAGAGGGAGAGGTTAGGATCCCTATAATTATGGAAGGGAGGCCTATCTTTAAGGAGTGTTCCATGGGAGGTGAAAACCACTGCCTAAAGAGAGAGATCCGTGGCTGATCAACTTAACCACTTCCAGTGGCTCATCCCTAAGGTAGTTAGAAGGAAAATTCCACCTCTAATTTTTAAAAAACATTCCTAAAACAACTTGGCGCGGGGGTTGCACTGAGACAGAGCACCAGGTTGCATGGGCTCTAGTGCAAATCTTCCACATCAGCGCAGGGGGTGAATTGGCTATCCACACCAAGGCCAAAACATAGGTTTTGTGTGTTTTTTTGAGAAAATGTCCAACAGGAGAAATGATGTCCTTATGCAAAAGGATGCAGAGAAGGTGTTTGCAGAGTATGACACTGTTCAAAAGTCATGGGAATGATCCTCCAATATGAAGGACGAGGGATTGTAGGGACAGTGAAAAAATTCTATGTAACAACTACCCCCTGGGGATGGTAGGGAAGATACATCCAATTATTCCTTGTGGGAGGCATATATATGAGTTTGTGGATAGAAATTGTAGACCTGGTGTTCATGCAAATTTCATGACCATATAGATCAATGACTTAGATAGGTTGAAGACACAAGCTACATATGCAATAGTGTTACGGATCTTGGGTAGTCATGCCTTTCATCACATCACTGGAGGGAATATGATGCTTGTGGAGAGTGTGTTTGCAAGGAACTACTATGGGTGGGCCGAAATGATGGGGTCTTCATTGAAATTATAGTTGAAATTATGTAAGCAACGAACCAATGATAAATATTAATTTTGGATAGTTATGTTCTCATTATTTTTTGAGAATATCCCATCCACATGTACAAATCCGTGATGGGGGCCCATAGGAACTCAGGATGCACCGCTGGGGGGAGCTACTACGATGAGGTGGAGGAGGGGGAGTCAAACGAGTGTTTTGACCTAATTTATTTTCACATTGGGACCAAATTACATTATACATAGATGATTATCCATATAATTGCATGAACTATCACCGGGATCTTGACTTGCCCATACCACCAAGACGAATGTGGGGTCTCGATGGAAAGTGAAAGTTACTGTATTTTTGGTTGCTTGTAAACTTTATAAAATTTACATATGTGGTACTGATTTCTGAACTTGTGGTATGCATATATAGCATCGTTAAAACTGACAAGATATACAAGTTGAGCCAGAACACCTAGGGAGGCAGATTAGGGTGGATTGATGTCACGAAAAGACCAGACAATGAAGCTCTACTAGAGGACCTCCATCGTAGGTTCGATGTGCTACTTACCACGGTGACAGATCATGGGTGGTATGAGTTAGAATATTGATATATTGATGAGTGCACTAGTGTTCCCTCGGAGTGGTGAGGTATCATGTGACGCATAGCTATGGCCGGAGAGGAAGTTGAAGACTCGCGAGCTCGTGGGATGGACCCATTGGCTTGAGAGATTCCAGATGATAGTGATTAGGGATAGGGACATGTGGGTCCCATTTTTTATATTGTAACATGTTATGGGAATGAAAAATGTATTTGGAGTAATGGAATTCAAACACTTATATGTTTTGATATAATGATACACAATGTCGTTATGCATATTTTTTGACAATTGTGGTTTACCATTTGTTGATGTTATGGTTTCCTTCTTGTATATGCATGTGATAAATTCCAATCCATAATTGTATTTGCAATGGTATATACAAAGTGATTTTGGGCTCTGTGAACATGACTGAATGTAATGAATTCAATCTCATGTGCCAAAATATTAACTCATAGATATTTTCTAAATGGGGCATGTTTATGCACACAATAAATTCCATTCTATTGCATGATAAGTAGCAAGGAATCGAGACGAACATGAAGGTGAAGGATGCGATGATCAAGGGAATAAGCTAACAAACCTATCACAACATCATATTCATCTTGGTTATTGGTGGCAGATCTAATTCATATGCCGTTGGAGTGAACTCACTAAATCATAGGGGTGAAAAAAACCCAAGATTCCAAGGCAAGATTCCTGTAGAAGCGACTTGCACCATGAGCATAACGGATATGAGGTGTGGATGATGGATCCATTTGAAATATGCAAGATAGCGTATGAGATGATGGAGGGGAATGAAAGCTACCTGAATATAGAAAGTAAAAATATACATGCATTTTGATGGGAAATTATATGGGTAAAATGTTTTCAGGTATAGTGCATTATTAGGGTTACTAAGGATTTGGCCTTCGAAATCCTGTAAAAGGTATGCTCCCTTTCCCAAATACTTACAGATGATGTAAGAACCTAGCCATAATGGTTCAAAATTTCAATTCCCCATGACATCATGAGCTTGGTCATGGACAAGAACAAGGTTGCCCTCACAAAAGGTATGAGGATGGACTTTGTAGTCATACTTAGCTTTGGTGCATTTTTTGGATGCTTCAATGGTTTGCAAGGCAACGTAAAAGTCTTCATTGGAATGCTTAAGGATGATAAGTCATTTCTCTAAAGGTTTTGTGTCTGGGAGGAGTTCGATGACAAGGTGAAGGGAGGGGATTTCACTCTCGATTGGTAATACTGCCTCCTCTCCAAAATCAAGGTGGAAAGGAGTAAACCCAGTGGTAGTTTTAACAGAGTTTTTATACGACCAAAAGCACGAAGGAGCATAAGGTGGTAGTTCGTATTATATTTATTCACTATCCACTGAAGCATAGTTTTAAGTATTTTATTGACCACTTCAACTTATCCATTTCTTTGGGGGTAATAAGACGATGAATATTGATGTTAAAAGCCAAACGAAGAGGATACCCCACGCTATATCTCATCTTCAAAATATCGGCCATGGTCAGAAACCAATTTCTTCGGAACCCTGAATCAATCGAAAACATGGTTAAAGAAGAAGAGGGTTGTAGTAGTAGTGGTGTTTTTGAACATAGGCATGGCTTCAGCCCATTTGGTAAAATAATCGATGACCATGATAATATACATATGGTTATTAGTGGATGGGAGTCGAAACTCCATCAAGGAAATAACCCATTTAAAGAAAGGAGTGGTTACGATTTTTGGATGGAGGAGAGTAGGTGAAGCTCACGCCTTAGGGAAAAATAACTGACAACTGGGATAGTGTTTGACTACCTCAATGAAATTTCTAAATGGAGAAGGCCAAAATAAACCAACACGCATGATTTTCTAGGCAGTGCCCATTTTAGGGAGGTGACCACCACAAGAACTACCATCACAGGAATTGAGCAATTGCCCAACTTCAAAATTACTGAGATAATGATGAAGGATAGAATCGACACCGCGATGATCAAGATCATCACTGATGAGGAGGTAGTGAGAAAATTGATGTCAAATACGTCGTCGAGCATCAGAGTAAGAAGGGGGGTGATTTATATATTCACAAATAAGTGAGGATGTAGCCATACCAAGGATCATCCACGGTGATGAATAACACATGCTCATCTGAAAGATCATCATTAACGGGTAGATATGGTGCACCATTAGGAAATTTGGAGAATAATTTAGCAAGGGCTAAACCTTTCTCACTCTTGGGTTTGACAAACTCGATATTGAATTCTTGGATAATGATGATCCAAGGAGCATACTTCCCATTGATGATCCGTCGTCTCAACAAGAAAGCCATGGGGTTAGAATTGGTCATAAATAGATTCGTACGCGTAAGGATATAATGACGAAGCTTTTGAACAAAGAACACAACATCCAGTGCCAATTTTTCTTCATGTAAATAGGACACAGGGGGATTGTTAAGATTTGTATTGATGTAGTATATGAAATGCTAATTTAAGGTAGCATATTCTTGGATTATAACCCCAACAACCGAACAGGAGGATGATGAGATATAAAAGATGAAGTCCCTTTAAAATTTAGGTGGAATGGTCAAGGTAACGAACATGAGAGCATGTTTTAGGGCATCAAAATACTACTTATCTTGGTAATCCCAAATGAATGGAATGGTAGATTGAAGAAGTCTAAGAAACCCATGCGTAGTGGTTTCATAGTCAGGAAAAACCTGACGAAGAAAGTTGTCTTTGCCTTGAAGGGTTTGTAACTGGAGAAGGGTACGAGGAGGAGGAAGTTCGAGAATGGATTGAAATTTGAGAGAGTCGAGCTTGGTACCGTATTTGGAGACAATGAAACCCAAGAGACAGTCAAAAGGAACGCAAAATACACAACTAAGGGGGTTAAGAAAAATTTTATACTTGAGACATTGAAGGAAAATAGTATGCAGATCGTGGATGTGTTGTACCCAGATTTTGGAATGAGCGGTAAAATATTCTAGATATGTAAGGGTAATATGATCCAAGTTGTGGAAACAATATGCCATGGCACACTGAAAATTTGCCCCAACATTCTTTAAACCAAAAGGCATGACCCTATAGGAAAAATTTCCCCATGGACTAATGAAATTGGTTATAAGATGATTAGAAAAATGGATACATATATTCTTATATTCAGAGAATCCATCCATAAAGGAAATAAACTCATGCCCCACATGCTCATCAATGATTTAGTCAATGAAAGGTGTGGGGAAGTTGTCTTTGGGACAAGATTTTTTCATATCAAGGAAGTCCATGCAGACACTAATGGTGCCTTGTTTCTTGAGAATGGGAACAAGATTGGACACCCATGTGGTGTCTTCAATGGGATAGATAAAGCTAGTCTACTTAAGCTTGTCGATTTCAGCTTTAATGGCCTCAAGTTTGGAAGGATGAATGGTTTTGAGCTTTTTTCAGACAAGAATGGCATGAGGCCATGTGTCGATATGATGTTTAGCAATGGTGGTATCAATTCCAGGAATATCAGAGTAAGATGAGGAAAAAACATCACGAAACTATTTGAATAGCTTGGTGTAAGCATCAATTTCTTCCGGGGTAGAGTGTGCCCCCAAGGTGATATTTTCTTCGATCTTGGGTTTTTTTGAAATGTTAATTTTAATGGTAGGAGATATGTTTGCCATATTTCCTTCTTCTAAATAATTTTCTGTAGGAATGGTATTTCTAAACCAATCGACTTCAACATGAATGAATTCGTTACACTCCACAACATAATGATCATGGGTTTTATGTGGAAGGAAATATGCTTGATGGTGCATATTGTCCCAAGGATAATTTGGGGTGGTCATGGCTTCCATGATGTCTTCATCTTAATGAAATATGGGTAGAAAGGAGGAGGATAGACCACATGATGTGGAGGAAGTACCTGAAGCATCATCATGAGAGACAAGGTTCACATGCACATCGAAAATAGGAGGGGAAGAATGACTAGTATATGGAATATCTACCAATGTTGATATTAGGGTATTCAACAAAGAAGGATCGAGTGAATCACAATAGGAAACTCGAAGGGATTCCCCATACATCAATACAATGGATGGTGATAGGTATATAATAGGATTTTTTCTATCAGTCATCTCAACGCCGGGAGGAGGGATCACAATGTGTGGTTGAGGGACCTCCTATTCTGGTGCGATAATGAGACCAAAACCCCCAGGTAGGGAAGAGGTGGATTCACTATGAGCATATATTTCACAAAGATCTTGATGGGTATCGTGAAAATATTTTAGACAAGGAAAATGGTGAGAATAGTGGCCAAAATTATCACACATAGCACAAGGGTGATTCATGCGTAATGACTTTTTCTTCTTCGCTGACTAAGGGAAGGTGACATGGACCTCTGATATGTTGGAGTTAGGAAAGGTATCAGTGACCAAATCATTGAGATGAGTTATTTCATGTCAATTACTGGTGGCATTCCCGAAAACATCACACAAAGTGCATGGAGGGGTAGGCTTTGGAGATTTAGGAGGAGCTAGAGTTGTTTGGGGTGTCTTATAATTGGTTCCATTTTATGGGATTTTCCCTTCTCATCAGAGGCTTTCACAAAAGAATTATATTCTTGCTTATGTTGTTGTGGAACTAAAGAAAAGTAAGGGCAAGGAACAATGGGTTGTACTATGGTCAAAGTTGTGTAAGTTTTAAGTTGTTCAAGGGGAATGTTTGTGGGGGGGATCAATGTACCATACTGGGATTGCCAAGGTAATGTTAGGTAAAATAAATGTAGCCATGACAGGGATAGAAAAAATTCTAGATGGGGGGAATAAGAAAGGTATCTAACCCAAAGGATAATTACTTAGAGGAATTTTTCGTAGATGGTTAAGATTGGGAGGAACGGTTCTTGGTTGGAATTGTGTAATATCCCAAAATCAGGACTTCTAGCAAGGCATGCATGAAAAACGAATTTTTCAGGAATGGATGCTACAGGATTGGAAAAAAGCACTTGGATCCCTTATATCTGACAATATAAGACCTGGATCCAAGAGGGATTCAAAAAAAAATCCTTCTAGG
This sequence comes from Pinus albicaulis, assembly GCA_034641835.2. NCBI lineage: Eukaryota > Viridiplantae > Streptophyta > Pinopsida > Pinales > Pinaceae > Pinus > Pinus albicaulis. The sequence goes on along the minus strand of CM076572.1, from coordinate 726,332,064 downwards.
TGGGTTAAACAGGTCTCCCCACACCTAGTGCAGCTAGAAAATGCCCAAAGAAGGGACTGCAGCAATACAAAAACAACACTGCTGGAAAATAATGTAGTTCAGCCCAATATTTGTAGGAGATAATTATGGAGGTTCATATTTCAGCTATACATCAGCAAAATATATTTACATAGCAGCTTATACAATGTACAATAGAAAGTAGAAGGTTATACAAGAAGAAACCCTCGAAAATGAGGTGCTACAACCACAAGAAATGTTTGAATAAGCTTGATAGCATTATTTTCATTGGATGAAGTAGAAGTATATTACAACTTAGATCTAGAGAAGATCTGTATACAAAATGATAGATCTATTTTAGATCTGTATACAAGAAGGGCTCCTTTATACACTCCCCTTGGGGATTTCAGCAATACATGAACAACAGTGAGTAGATCTGAAATCTAATGTTGCAGATCTGTAGTAATATTTAGAAAATTATGAAGCATATGATGTAAAACAGATCATATCTGAACTAACATGGATTGGATGGCCAATACACGGATAACCACAGTGAAAGGAACAATCCAATCACTATAGATCTCTCCTCTAAGATGATGCCAAAACTCCGTGTAACTTTACTCTTGCAAATAACATAGTACTGCAAGGGGGAATGTGGTGTAGACTCTGAGAATGATTTGGCATGATGCCAAGATATGGATCTTAAGCTCCAAGGATCTAGAACACACTTTTCAAATGGATAGAAGACTTTCCAAGTGGAAAGGGGTGCTAGAGATGCATAGATATGAAGAGATATATCCTCCACTTGCTGCAGCTCACAAGGATGACCTAATTCTAAACAGGATCAACGTTTTAGGTGCAATATGAAGCTTGGAAAAATGCTAGATAGTGGAAAAGACAAACAAGGCTTCTCCAAGAGATGCTCTAGGAAGGAGGTGGGATTCTCGCTCAGGAACACGCAACTCTAAACCACATTATTCTCAGCTAAACAGCCAGAGAATGATATATGTCTAACCAGAAAATATATGCAGAAAAATGATTATCATCAATAGCCCCCTCATGCTGCTTTCCTCTTCCTTTCATAAGATAAAAGCCTTGTCAAACCCTAAACCACTTCAATGAGTTATCTTCTTTCACATGTGGAGCCTCCATCTAGAACTGCGTTGTGCATCCATGAGGTACATTGCATCTAGACTGAGCTGTGGATTTGGTCAAGGTTGACCCAGTCTCATAGTTCAAACCCATTCACACCTGAAATTGTTTATTTTACATGGCCCAGATTTCTGTTTATTCACATAGGCATGGATTTATTCATTATTTTCAGGAGTTTTACATGTCCTCCTTGATCCATTTATTCAATCAACAGAAAATGAAACAAAATTGTATATTCCTCTTAGCTTGGGTTAAGTAGGAATATTACAGTGCTCCCCTCCCAAATGTTGCTTGTCCTCAAGAAACTGCAAGGATAGAACTGAAGAAGTGCCTCCCAAGGAATGGAGACTGAAATTTATTGGGAAAATATCTTCCCCCAAGCAATCATCCATACAAAATGAGTCACCTCCCAACATGGCAACTCCAAAAAAATTCCCTCCACCTTGAGTTCATGGAATGTAGGTGGGCTGAAAATATTAACATGGTAGACATAGGTGCCTACCCCACATTTTCCTCCTCTCCACTTAAGATAAGTGTGGATTGTTTTCCGATCCTAAACTGCAATAATGTTTCCTTTAAGAGGCAATATGAAGACTATATCTCTAAAGATCTCCTCTCCAACATTGTGGATCAAGCTGGCCCAAACCATTCCATATGTGATGGATGGGAAATCATCACCATATGGCATTTCATCAAACTCATGGCCCACCTCATAAATAAACAAGTGTTTGGTTGTGGTGGCCATATCTCCTCTCATGTTCCCATTAGAACATGCAATGCAAAAAATGTGGGAATCCTCTCCCCAAAGGAACACATCTACCCAATGTGTTTCCTCTCCAATAATGCTACCCATAAAAGCAAGATCAACATCAGCAATTGGTACCATGATTATTATCAAGAGGAAGGAAATACTAAAGGCTTCATATAGTGCAGGAAGGTACCAACAGTTTCCCATGAAGTTACAGCGCAGTTTTTCTAACTGTTGCTTCAGAAAATTACAAGGCAAGTGGTTGTTGGATACATGGTTGTTTATGTATGTCATTTCATCTACTAATGAATAGTAGATGGCTCTATACAACAAATTAACACACATGAAGTAATACAACAATTTCCCATGGCCATATAAGATATGACTATCTCCATCATACATTCTGGCCCATTGTTCATCATGGAGCTCAATGAGAAGCTTGCCCTCTTGTGGAGCAATGCAGTGCATAGAAATGGTAAGAGTATGCAGATCACTAAATGCAACAACAATATCCTTACCATGTACTAAAATTAATATAGTGATAGGGTCCATGAACAAACTCTCCATAATGATATGACATACTCTCATGAAGAGAAATGAATCATGTGCTGCATGAAGATCCTTCCTCATGTACTTGGAAATCCAAGCCAAGAAGAACATATCACAGTAATAGATGTCTCCATCCATTACTCCATATTTCTCACCTCCTCCTTGTCCATAAATTGCATCAAGGATGAAAATATCTTGGGGACACTTCATCCATAATTTCATGCTCCAAAGTGACAACATTGTTGGCCTATGCAAATAGGCTCCTTCCAATACATAGCTCCATTCCTTGACATGTTCATTGCCAAAGAAATCTTCCATAATGTGGCTACAAACAAGAAGCTCCTTCTAGAGTGGAAGTACTTCCAGATCATCCAAGGCTAAGGATTAGACCCTTTTCACCATGATAGTGCCATCTCCTACTCCTGCAACATCATGCAACGTGTGAGAGAAAATCTACTCTTGCTTTCTCGAGAACATCCATAGCAACAAAATTTTTTGCTGCCTCCCCATACCTCCATCATGTAAATCATGTGGTGAAAACATGGTGATTGATATGAAGAATGTCATATCAACACAATGTGTCCATACTCCTTGCTGCCCAATGATGCAAGCATCCTACCACACATCTTTCCTCCACATACCCTTAGAAAGAGGATGATGGCCAAAAATTTTCAAGAGTAGCCAACACAGCCAAGCCTCCTGTTGCCCGGTATCATAGATCTGCAAGTAGCTTTCCAGCTTCTTGCTCATCATCCACATCCACTCAATCACTTGTGGATCATGGATCACATTCTGCAAATACTTGGTATCCTCCCATTGTAGGACACCAACCTTCTTAGATATTTGAAAATATTTTCACTTCATGGAATGTTGAATTGAACCTTCCATGGGATATCTTAATGAGACCTCCTCCTCATGCATCGTCTTCCAAAACTAGTGGGGTCTTGGATCTGCTGCAAGTAGAAGTATCTCTTTGAGCTATGGCATGCTCATTGAGAAAGTGTCATCTAGAGAGGAGAAAATGTTTCTCATCTCAATATGTCTGCCCCTTGTCTTCATTTCTTCCTGAATGAAGCTGACATCTGATTGCTCCCATGAGGAATGGGTCCTCCTTTCTTCACTGCTACTCTTGGTCAGTGCAGTGAAATCTTGTTGCTCTAAATTAGTAGCAAATGATGATCCTTGCTAGGCTTTGGGAACATCTGGTATGGCTACAAGAGTTCCTTCTTCTATCATGTTGACCCCCTCAACTGCTGATGTTGAAGGCTACTCCTCCAAGGATGTAATAGTGCTGGTACAAACCTCCTCAAGAGATTTGTCTTTATATAATCTCTCAATCACCCTTTGAGTGAAATCTACAAAAGAAGATACTTTTGCATGTCTCACATGGCTGAACCACCAATTTATTTCTTCACCCTTCAGGCGCAGCGCTGCAATATCCAATGCTTCTTTCTCTACCACTGGATGTAGTAGGAAGATCGCACTGAGTCTTCTTGCCCAATATTTGGCTACAGATGTCCCATCAAAAGTGGACAATAGAAACATATTGCCCTTGATTTCTCCCTTGCTGCAGTGTCTCCTCTCTTCCTCCAGTTGAATGAATTGTGGGAAGGCTAGAGTCTCCTTGAAGGCTTTAGGTTGAGACTTTTACTCAACAAGGTACTCACTCAGGATCTGATGATCCAAGTGTCCTCCATGCTTCTTGTCTTCTTCTTTGTGAGAGTAGGAAGTGCATGGTCCTTCCTCTTCTCCTCCTTCTATATTCTTAACCTCCTTGGATAGGTCCTTTCTTGATCTAAAAACTGAAGAGATCAATATCATTCTCTTCATCATCTCGATCTCTGTCTTGAGACTCATAGGCTGAGCCAAAGATCATGCTTTGATACCACTGTAATATCCCAAAATCAGGATTGTTAGTAAGGCATGCCTGAAAAACGCATTTTTCAGGAATGGATGTTACAGGATTGGAATCCAGCACTTATATCCCTTAGATCTGATAATATAAGACTTGTATCTAAGAGGGATTCAAAAAAAAATTCTTCTAGGTGGGTTAAACAAGTCTCCCCACACCTAGTGCAGCTAGAAAATGCCCAAAGAAGGGACTGCAGCAATACAAAAACAACAATGCTGGAAAATAACGTAGTTCAGCCCAATATTTGTAGGAGATCATTATGGAGGCTCATATTTCAGCTATACAGCAGAAAAATATATTTACACATCAGCTTATACAATGTACAACAGAAAGGAGAAGGTTATACAAGAATAAACCCTCAAAAATGAGGTGCTACAACCACAAGAAATGTCTGAATAAGCTTGAAAGAGTTATTTTCATTGGCTAAAGAAGCAGTATGATACAACTCATATCTAGAGTAGATCTATATACAAAATGATAGATCTATTTTAGATCTGTATACAAGAAAGGCTCCTTTATACACTCCCCTTGGGTATTTCAGCAATACATGAACAACAGTGAGTAGATCTAAGATCTAATGTTGCATATATGAAGTAGTATTTAGAAAATTATGAAGCATATGATGTAAAAAATATCATATCTGAACTAACATGGATTGGATGGCCAATCCACAGATCACCACAGTGAAAGGAAGAATCCAATCACTAGATATCTCTCCTCTAAGATGATGCCAAAACTCCCTGCAACTTTACTCTTAAAAATAACGCAGTAGTGCAAGGGGGAATGCATTGTATACTCTGAGAATGCTTTGGCCTAATGCCAATATATGGATCTAAAGCTCCAACGATCTAGAACACACTTGTCAAAGGGATAGAAGACTTTCCCAGTGAAAAGGGGTGCTAGAGATGCATAAATCTGAAGAGATCTATCCTCCACTTGCTGCAACTCATAAGAAAAACCCAATCCTAAATGGGATCAGCGTTGTAGGTGCAAGATGAAGCTTGTCCAAATGTAAGATAGTGGAAAAGAAAAACAAGGCTCCTCCAAGAGTTTCTCTAGGAAGGAGGTGGGATTCCTGCTCAGGAACACCCAATGCTAAACAACATTATTCTTAGCTAAACAGCCAGAGAATGATATATGTCTAACCAGAAAATATATGCAGAAAAATTATTATCATCAACAACCCCCTCATGTTGCTCTCCTCTTCCTTTTATAAGATAAAAGCCTTGTCAAACCCTAAACCACTTCAATGAGTTAGCTCCTTTCACATGTGGAGCCTCCATCTAGAACTGCGTTGTGCATCCATGAGGTACATTGCATCTAGACTGCATTGTGGATTTGGTCAAGGTTGACCCAATCCCAAATTTCAAACCCATTCACACCTGCAAGTGTTTATTTTACATGGCCCAGATTTTTCTTTGTTCAAATAGGCATGGATTTATTCATTGTTTTCAAGAGTTTTACATGTCCTCCTTGATCCATTTATTCATTCAACATAAAATGAAACAAAATTGTATATTCCTCTTAGCTTGGGCTAAGTAGGAATATTACAAATGGACTAGGAGGGACACCAATAGAAAGCAGTGATCCTTGAGGAATTATACTTGTACACTGAGTTGAGTTGGGAACAACAGGTTGCATAGGCAATGGTTGTTGGATGGGTGTAGCAGACCACTTGTAAGCAACCTGTTATGCTTGCGACATGTAAACACTAGAAGAGCTAGGTTTAGAAGGGGTAGGTGGTGGACCATAATAAGAACCAGGTAAAGTAGAATCAATATAGACTCTAGGAGAAACATTGGTGAGGGACGAGACAGTCGTATTTCCAGTCATTGATGATAGAGTGGATGGAGGTGAATTTTGATCCTTAGGATCATAGTATGTCAGTCGATCAATGGTGACGATCTTTCTGTTATGACGAATTCACATCTTACAGAAAACCATAGATGCGGTAATTGACATGGCATAGGTGTAACTACGACCCAAAATATTTTTATAATATAATGGGGCATCAATGACTTAAATATCAATAGAGACACTCTTGTTGGAGATAGTGATAGGATTGAAATATGCTATGGTAAAATTAAACTTAAATGGTGTATTTCGATCCACCTAGTTAGAAATGGCTAGGTGACCATTTTTTGGTGATAGCATATTTCCCCCCAACGTATGAATGTTAGGAGAAAATATTATGACCGAAATACGTTGTGATTTACACTTCCACAAGACACCATTGGGGATTCAGAGAGAGACAAATATACAAATAAAACAATGAAATGAAGGAAAAAAATGGAGGGGGTGAAACCTACTAAATGAATATAAGTCTCCTTTTATTTTGGAGTATATGACCTCAAATGAGGTGGGGGAGGCATACCCATACCCTCCGAGATAACTGAGTACAAAGAATAATGGTGAGCCAAAAAATGTGGGACTGAGATAAAAAGTACATGATATGCTGGCATTAATGGGCCAGGGAATAATACAATGAATCCCATATACATAATGCACCTAGAGAAACATAGGTTGGGATTGAATACAATAAAATCTAAGTACATTGGACATAATTCCCTTAATTTGACATGGGGAGGGGGAATCATAAACAAAGAAGCCCTGCTAAATAGTAAATGGCTCTAAAGCTCTAAATGGATCATCTGAATGGGAAATGCATATTGTGAGCACTGCAAGTGGCTGAAACCAAGCCCATAAAATATACAGAACTGCATCTGAGTGTGGATCATAATCTGTGGATATAAAGGTATGTGGGGGGCTACCTAAAGGTTCACTGCATCATGAGGTCTAGGGCATCTCACACACTCGGGAATCACTGGTATAATTCACTGGATCACCAGACCATGAAGTGTACCATTCTCAATCGTGCAATAATGAGCTGGAGTCAAGCACGTGAGAAACAACCAAGTCAAAGGGCAATGATGATTCCCTTTTCTTGATTTGTGGCATCGAACAATGATGAAAGTTGGAACCAAGGTACACTTCCCTCTAGAACACACTCTAGGAATAAATGTGTTGAACTCAACAGGAGAGGGCTCTCTAGGGATCATAGTAGAGTGACTAATGGAATAACCCAAAGGATGATTATGGAGGGATGTAAAATGATAAGCAGATTGATGGCTTCACTTGTCAGATCATAATATGCATGCTTGACCTGGCAACGACTGACTCGATTCTTGAGGTGATGGTAAATTACACACGCGAAGAATTTTCAGAGACGAGTTAGTATATTTGGATGCCAAAAGGAGAAAAAAGGGATGAATGAAATGAAAAAATGGATGGAAAACTGTAACAGGACTAATTAGGATCAAAATATACTTCATGAATGCAAGGGTGACTCATCTCAGATGTTATGGTCAAGGGTGAATAGATGATGTTTCCACATGGAATAGGCCCAGGGCGACCATAAAAAATATGAGTAAAAAATGGTTACTCATGACTAAAATAGACACAAGAGTCGACAAGTGCCAAGGCACAGTGGTACCAAAGTACAAGTGGCTCATATGAATAAATTCGGTTTTAATTTTCGGCAAAATGAAGCTTCATGGAAATAATGGCTTCTGTGTGAAGTGTTAAATTACCAAAAATAGAGGAAGACCCATTATATAACTGAGTGAGAGATTTCCAACCATGTTTACGGTTCATCAAATCGAGCTACGGTTTGGTTGCAATGGGTGACAGAAAAACTATCGTTTTTCCTTTAAAAAGGATTCTTGCCTCCAAATCCTATTCATTTTCATAGTATGTTTTGGAGAACTTGGAGAGGAGGATAAGTACCTAAAGCTCGTGGAGATCATAGTGGAAAAATTGACCGTTAGAATTAGGATCTAAAAGTTGGAGGTAGGTGGCCTAACCTTACTCTTCAGGTTTGGTGGTTTGAAATTTTATATTAGGGCTTTAACTCTCCGTGGGGAACCCATGCTAAGCCTCATGGTCGATATTCACTTTTGGGGCAATGTTCTTCATTCTCAGACATAGAATCTTGGCTAAAAAGTGAATCCAATGCATTTTTTAGGGAAAACACTACGTTTTGGGCTTGGAGGAAAAGAAGTACTAGTGTTCTGTAGGGACCTAAAGCTAATGACCAAAAATGTATTTCTTTGACTCTGAACTGACAAAAAATAATGGTATTTTTTAGGTATGGAAGAGCTGAAGGTTTCATGACGAAAACAATATTTAGAGACTCTTCATGCTGAGATTCAGAGGAATCTGGTAGTCATAGGTGTTTTGGCTTGGTTTGGGGTTCTTAAGTTTGTGGAGAATCCATTGATGAGGGCACGTGAGCCCATGCTATCGAGGATTGTGAGATAAAGGGACCTAGATTAGGAAGCCTTTGTGGTACAGGGCCATAGGATTGAGTTGATGATGTAGGAAATATATTTTTTGGCAGGACTGCCCCCCTGGGGATGGTAGGGAAGATGCATCCAATGTTGCCTCGTAGGAGGCATATAGATGAGTTTGTGGATAGTAATTGTAGACCTGGCATTAGGGGAATTTTGAGGTCTAAAATGGGCCTCCTAAGGAAATTATAAAATAATAGTGGAAATAATAAAATAAGATTTGATTACATCATCAAATTTTAGAGGGAAAAAAGAAAAAACTACTTTTTCAACTCGTTTTTTGAACTTATCTCCCTAAGGTTTTACTCAAATTTTGAGCAGGAATACTCGTTAAATGCAAAATTTAATTCCTCATCCAAGGAGTACCCATGTTGCATACTTTTGATGGACTTTTCTACACGAAAAATGAGAAATACATTAAAAACGTGATTGCAATCATTTTTTTCATGTATCTCTCACTTTTCGTGTAGCAGGGGCCATCAAAAGTATGCAACATGGGTACTCCTTGGATGAGGAATAAAATTTTACATCCAACGAGTACTCCCACTCAAAATTTGAGTAAATATTTAGGGAGATAAGATGAAAATACGAGTTGAAAAATTAGTTTTATTATTTTATTATTTTTTAATATTTTTACTCCAAAAATGGTGAATCATCCCCCATGGTTGACATCATCATCTTGAATCCTATTGGTTCTCATAAAGTTTATTTTGGTTGTACATTTTTCTTATGAGGCCTATTTTAGACCTCAAATTTCCCCTAATGTGTTCATGCAAAGGGCACGACCTTATAGATCAATTACTTAGAGAGGTTGGAGAGATGATCTACATCTGCAACAGTCCTACGAATCTTGGGTAGTCATCTGTTTCATCACATCAATGGAGGGAATATGATGCTTGTGGAGAGTGTGATGGCAGGGACCTACTATGGGTCGGCCCAGATGATGGTGTCATCATTGAAATGACAGTTGAAATTATGTAAGCGACGAACGAATGATAAATATTAATTTTGGATAGTTATCTGCTCATTCTTTTTTGAGAATATCGCAACCATCCATCGAGATGTAGAAATTCGTGATGGGGGCCCACAGGAACCCAGGATGCATTTTTGGGGGGATCTACTGTGATGAGGTGGAGGGGGAGATAGATGAGTGTTATGACCTAATTTATTTACACATTGGGACCAAATTCCATTATCCTTAGATGATGATCCATAGAATGGCATGAACTATCAGTGGGATCTTGACTTGCCCATACCACCAAGACGAACATGGGGTATCGATGGAAACTGAAATTTATTATATTTTTGGCTGCATGTAATGTTTATAAAATGTATATATGTGGTACTTATTTCCAAACTTTTGGTATGCAGATATAGAATTGTTGAAACTGAAAGGATATACAAGTTGAGCCATGACACGTGGGGATGCAGATCAGAGTGGATCGATGTCACAAAAAAGACCAAACAATGATGCTCTACTAGAGGACCTCCATCGTACGTTCGACGTGAAACTTACAGGGGTGATATATCACGGGTGTCATGAGTTAGAAGACTGATATATTGATGAGTGCACTGGTCTTCCCTCAGAGTGGCAAGGTATCACATGACCCATAGTTATGGCTAGACATGAATCTCGACACCCACAAGATGGTATGATAGAAACATTGGCTCGAGAGCCTCCAGATGATAGTAACTAGGGATAGGGACATGTGGGTCCCATTTTTGGTATTTTAACATTTTATGGGCATGTAAAATGTATTTAGAGTAGTGGACTTCAAACACTTATATTTTTTGATATTATGATACATAATGACGTTATGCATATTTTTTGACGATTGTGGTTTGCCATTTGTTGATGTTATGGTTTCCTTCTTTTATATGCATGTGATATATTCCAATCTATCATTTTATTTACAATGGTATATAAAAAGTGATTTTGGGTTCTAGCAACATGACTGAATGTAATGAATTCAAGCTCACGTGCCAAAATCTTAACTCGTAGATATTTTCTAAATGGGACATGTTTATGCACACGATAAATTCCATTCTATTGCATGATAAGTAGCAAGGAATCAATACAAACATGAAGGTGAAGGATGTGATGATCAAGGGAATAAGCTAACAAACCTATAACAACATCATATTCAGTGTGATTTCATATTCATCATGATTATTGGTGGTAGATCCAATTCATATGCCATTGGAGTGAACTAATGAAATCATAGGGGTGAAAATGCCCCAAGATGCCGAGGCAAGATTCTTGGAGAAGCGACTCACACCATGAGCATAACTGATACTAGGTGTGGATGATGGATCCATATAAAATACACAAGAAGAAAATGTATGAGATTATGGGGGGGAATGAAAGCTACCTGAATGTAGAAAAGAAAAATATACATGCATTTCGATGGGAAATTATATGGGTAAAATTTCTTCAGGTAGAGTGCATTATGAGGGTTAGTAAGGATTTGGCCTTCGAATACCTGTAAAAGGTATGCCCCTTTTCCCAAACACTTACAGATGATGTAAGAATTTATAAATAATGGTTCAAACTTTCAATGCCCCATGAAATCATGAGCTTGGTCATGGACAAGAACAAGGTCACCCTCATGAAAGGTATGAGAATGGAATTTCTATTCATACTGATCTTTGGTGGTTTTTTTGGACGCTTCAAAGGTTTGCAAGGCAATGCAATTGTCCTCATTCACACACTTAAGCATGATAATTCATTATTCTAAAGGTTGGGTATCTAGGAGGAGTTTGACGACAAGGTGAAGGGACGAGATTTCACTCTCGATTGGTAAGACTGTCTCCTCTCCAAAATCAAGGTGGAAAGGAGAAAACCCAGCGGCAATTTTAACCGATTTTTTGTAGGACTAGAAAGCAGGGAGTAGAATAAGGTGCCAGTTGGTATTATGTTTATTCACTATCCACTCAAGCATATTTTTAAGGATTTTGTTGACCAGTTCAACTCGGCCATTGCCTTAGGGTAATAGGACGATGAATATTGATGTTCAAATCCAAATGGAGAGGATATATCATGCTATATATCATCTTCAAAATGTTGGCCATGGTTAGAAACCAATTTATTCCGAACCCCAAATCAAACGAAAACATGGTTAAAGAAGAAGAGGGTTGTAGTAGTAGCGGTGTTTTTGAATGTAGGCATGGCTTCAACCCATTTGATAAAATAATATATGACCATGATAATATACTTGTGGTTATTAGCATATGGGGGTAGACACTCCATGAAGAAAATAACCCATTTAAAGGAAGGAGTGGTTGTGATGTCGGGATGGAGGAGAGAAAGTGAAGCTCAGGCCTTAGGGAAAAATAATTGACAATTGGGATAGTGTTTGACTACATCAATGCAATTGCTAAATGGAGAAGGCCAAAAGAAACCAACACGCATGATTTTCTAGGAAGTGGCCATTTTAGGGAGGTGACTACCACAAGAACCACCATGACCAAAATTGAGCACTTGCCAGCTTCACCATGAGTGAGATAATGACGAAGGATAGTGTCGAAAACTGTGACGATAAAGATCGTCACCGATGAGGAGGTAGCGAGCAAATTGATGTCAAATACGTCGTCAAGCATCATAGTTAAGAAGGGGGGGAATTTATAGATTCATAACTAAGTGAGGATGTCACCATACCAGGGATCATCCGAGGTGATGGAAAACACGTGTTCATCCTAAAGATCATCATTGACAGGCAGATCTAGTGCACCATTAGGAAAATTTGAGAAGAATTTAGCAAGGGCTGAACCTTTCTTACTCTTGGGCATGACAAGCTAAAGATTGAATTCTTGGATAATGAAAATCCAACGAGCATACTTCCCATTGATGATCCGTTGACTCAACGAGAAGACCATGGGGTTAGAGTTGGTCACAAATTTAGTGGTATGCGTAAGGATATAATGACAAATCTTTTGAACATAGAAAACAAGATCCAATGCCAAATTTTCTTCATGTAAATAGGACAAAGGGGGATCGTTAAGGTTTTTACTGACGTAGTATATGACATGCTCGTTTATGGTAGCATCTTCCTGGAGTAGAACCCCGACGACCGAATAGGAGGATGTTGAAATATACAGGATGAAGTCCCTTTCAAATCTAGGCAGAATGATCTAGGCAATGGACGTGAGAGCACATTTTAGGTCATCAAAATACTACTGAGCTTGGTCATCTCAAATGAATGGAATGGTATATTGAAGCAGTCTAAGAAACCCATGCGCAGTCGTGGCATAGTTAGGAAAAAGCCGACGAAGAAAGTTGGCTTTTCCTTGAAGGGTTTTTAACTGGTGAAGGGCACGAGGAGGTGAACGTTCAAGAATGGCTTGAAATTTGAGAGATTCAAGCTTGATACCATATTTGGACACAATGAAACCAAAGATCCAGTCAAAAGGAATGAAAAATACACACTTAAGGGGGTTTAGGAACATATTATACTTGCGACATCGAAGGAAAATGGTACACAAATCATGGATGTGTTGTACCCGTAGTTTGGAATGAATGGCGAGATCTTCCAAATATGCAAGGATAATATGATACAAGTTGTGGAAACAGTATGACATGGCACGATGAAAAGTTTCCCCAACATTCTTTAAACCAAAAGGAATGACCATATAGGAAAAATTCCCCTATGGAATAATGAAAGATGTTATAAGATGATTAGAACAATGGATACTTATATGCTTATATCCATAGAATTGATCCATAAAGGAAATAACCTCATGCCCCACATGCTCATTAATGATTTTGTAAATGAAAGGTGTGGGGATGTTGTCTTTGGGACAAGATTTTTTCATATCACAGAACTTGATGCAGACACTAATGGTGCCTTGTTTCTTGAGAATAGGAACATGATCTGAAACCCATGTGGTGTATTCAATGGGATAGATAAAGCTAACTTGCTTAAGCTTTTCAATTTCGGCTTTAATGGCCTCAAATTTGGAAGGATGAATGGGGATAAGATTTTTCCAGACAAGAATGGAATCTGGCCATGTGTCGATTTTATTTTCAACAATGGTGGTATCAATTCCAGGAAATTCGGAGTAAGACAGGTGAAAAAATCACGAAATTATTTAAATAGCTTGATGTAAGCATAAATTTCTTTAGGGGTATAGTGTGGCCCGAAGGTGATATTTTCTTCGATGGCAAGTTTATTTGAAATGTTAATTTTAATGGTAGGAGAGATGTTTGCATTATTTCCTTCTTCAAACTAATCTGCTGCAGGAATGGTATTTCTAAACCAATCAACTTCACCTTCAATTAATTATTTAGACTCCACAACATAATGATCATGGGTTTTCCGTGGAAGGAAATATGCATGATGGTGCATATCGTCCCAAGGATAATATCGAGTGGTCATGGCTTCCATGATGTCTTCATCTCAATGAAATATGGGTAGAGAGGAAGAGGAAAGACCACATTATGTGGATGAACTACCTGAAGCATCGTCATGAGAGACAAGGTTCACATGTGCATCGACAACAAGAGGGGAAGAAATGACTAGTAGATGGAATATCTACCAATGTTGAGATCAGGGTATTCAACGAAGAAGGTTCGAGTGAATCACAATAGGAAACTCCAAGGGAGTCCTCATACATCAATCCAATGGATGAAAATAGGTAGAGAATAGGAGATGTGATATCAGTCATCTCAACATCGGGAGGAGGGATCACCATATCTGGTTGAGGAACCTCCTCTTCTGGCGCGATAATGGAACCAAAACCCATAGGTAGGGAAGAGGTGGATTCACTATGAGCATATATTTCATGAAGATCCTAACAGGTATCAAGAAAATATTTTACACGAGGAAAATGGTGAGAATAGTGGCCAAAATTATCACACATATCACAAGGGTGATTCATGTGTAATGATTTGTTTTTCTTGGCTGAATCAAGGAAGGTGACATGGACCTCCGAGATGTTGGAGTTAGGAAAGGTATCAGTGACCACATCTTTGAGATGAGTGAGTTCAGAAAAATTATTGGTGGCATGCTTGATAACATCACATAAAGCACATGGAGGGGTAGGCTTTGGAGACTTAGGAGAAGCTAGAGTTCTTTGGGGTGTCTTATCATTGGTTCCCTTTTCTAGGATTTTCCCTTCTCACAAGATGTTTTTACAAAAGGATTATTTTCCTATTGAGGTTGTTGTGGAACTGAAGCAAAGTAAGGGGAAGGAACAATGGGTTGTACTATGGTCAAAGCCGTGTAAGGTTTAATTTGGTCAAGGGGAATGTTTCTTGGGGGGGGGGGATCAATGTACCATACTGGGATCCCCAACCTAATTTTAGGTAAAATAAAAATATCCATGACAGGGATAGAAAAAATTCCAGGTGGGGGGAATAAGAAAGGTATCTAACCCAAAGGAGAATGACCTAGAGGAATTTTTCCTAGATGGTTAAGACTAGGAGGAACAGTTCTTGGTTGGAATGGACTAGGAGAGACACCAGTAGAAAGAAATGATCCTTGAAGAATTATAACTGTATGCTCGGTTGAGTTGGGAACAATAGGTTGCAGAGGCGATGGTTGTTGGATGGGTGTATCAGACCACTTGTAAGCAACCCGTGATTCTCGCAACATGCAAACACTGGAAGAGCTAGGTTTATAAAGGGTAGGTGGTGGACCATAATAAGCACCAAGTAAAAAAGAATGATTGTATACTCTAGGAGAAACATTGGTGAGGGACAAAACAATCATATTTAGAGT
Source organism: Pinus albicaulis (assembly GCA_034641835.2). Classification (NCBI taxonomy): domain Eukaryota; kingdom Viridiplantae; phylum Streptophyta; class Pinopsida; order Pinales; family Pinaceae; genus Pinus; species Pinus albicaulis. The sequence goes on along the minus strand of CM076572.1, from coordinate 726,316,638 downwards.
CATTGATTGAGGTGAAGCTTGAGCGTTAGGATCATAGTATGTCAATTGATAAATGGTGACGATATTTATGTTATTATGAATTCACATATTATGGTAAACCACATATGCGACAGCTGACATGGCATAGGTGTAACTACAACCCAAAATAATGTTATAATATAATGGGGCATCAATGAATTAAATATCAATATAGATAGTCTTTCCAGAAACAGTGATAGGACACTTGCAATATAATCCAAGGGGCTATGAGGGACAACTATCACAGGCACAGATATTGATGGTGGATTGGGACAGGTCAAGTAATCCAAGTCGCTTCCAAACACTAGCAGGCATCATAGAGGTGGAGGCGCGTTCGTCTAAGATACACCACTTAAAAATGATGTTTCTTATGGAGACTGGCCCATAAATTCAATAGATGAAGGAAGGGGTGGATGTTCTGATTGATCAATGTCAAAGACAATCATACAATCTTTATAAGGATTTGAAACACCCAAAACAGAGAGTCAATATTTCTGTTGGGATGGGCACGTTTGGAGGACTTCTAGCATTGACATGAAAACAGTATACTATGCCAATTCATCTACTATGTTATTGTTATGGGTGGCTTTAGATGAAACAACATTTTAATGTAATGGAGCTTTGTGTATCTTGGCAATAATTGTTTCCTTAGGATGAGAGATCTGTAAGGTACCATTTGATAATGAAGGAGGCTAGGTGGAAACTTGAGGTTGGGACTCACTCACAGACTTAGTAGGTGTCTTTTCATACTAGCATGATCCAGTCTAAAGGTTGACTTTTTCGGTGTTGACCTCATCAGAATTCATCATAAGAATCTGATAATCATGGTGAATAGATTGTAGAGGTTGGGGGGCTGCCTAAACTTGTGTAGCTTGGGCAGCTATATATCCTTGGTTAGGAAAAGGATTGGTAAGCACAACTAGTTGAGATGAAGTAGGATCCAGAGGAATTGGAGCCATGGGCTATTGTCCTCTATGGGTATCTACTTGATCTTCCCATGCTTGACACATCTAAGGTAAGAGGGGACAATCATGAGTATAATGGCCATATATGCCATGACATGCACAACGCTTATTTGTACGAAGGGCCTTGGTTTTCTTTGGATTCTTGCCCTATTGTTGGGTTGCGAGTTTAAGATGACTTCCCTACGGTGAATTAGGTGGTGGAACTTGGTTACCCTCATTACCTTGACATATTTGGTTTTGATTACCTTTCCCCTTATTATTTTTCTTAGGATTGGGGGAATTGGTCGCGCTCTGCTGAGCATACACTTAACCTCGAGGAGGAGGACTTTTTTTTGGTAGAGGTTGAGGAGGCATGGGGGGATGGGGCGCTGGTGTGGGAGGGGCTAGAGTGCTAGGTAGTGCATATGGAAAATAAGGAGGAGGGGAAACATTTGGATAAATAGGTTGACCAATAGTTGTACCTATAATCTGTTGATGTGATTATGAATATGCATATGACGTGATTTGAACTGGATAAGTGTTTCCTTGAGGAGGGGTATAATTATAAGAGGAATTGGTCCCCCCCTTAGGTTGACCACAAATCATTGAAGCTGGAGCATATGGTTATGGGTGAGGGTGTCAAATGGATCCAATGATATCATCGACAACATGATATTCCCTCGATGTATTAGCAACACCGGGCCGAGGTAGATCAGGGAGAATGATATAAATATCACCTAATTGAGCATATATCAAGTCATATTTCAAAGATACTTTGACCGCATCTTCCTCTAATTGAGGGAAATGTGAAGCAAAATATTTACCTATGGGGAGAAAAAGTGATCTAAGGAACCAATCCATGTAAACATGATCTTTGAATTCAAGGGCCCTACACATGCTACTCCTTTTATTCCATTCTTGAACACGGTTAGATTGGCAAGTGGCATAATTTTTATGGAAAGAAGTGAAGCGTTCAATACTAGTGTCATTGTTGTCACTCCTAGAGACAACCTTCAGTTGCTAAAGACCAGTGCCTAGGACAACTTAGAATAGGAGGTCATCTGGGTTCTCTTCATTTTATTTAATAAGAACCTTCTGATATTAACTGGATGGAAATATTTAATATGTGGTTCTGGATCACAAGGAGAGTAGAGTAATACCTGAGAAATTTGATTATAAGGAGAGAGGCTTTCTCAAAATGGGCTTGTGGTTGTCATGAAATAGAATTTGCTGCAAATAGGACCATATGTGAAACTAACAAACAATGATTAAAGTTAATCAGGATGAATACCATGAAGAATGAGTGTGGTAAGTTAGATTAGGTGGGCTTAAGAGATGTAAGAATCCACCCTTCAATGACTTAAGAGGAAAGTTGTGAAGAGAAATAATTTGAAATGGAAATCATGCACCGAGCCTAATTAAGGCACTATTATAGATCATCATATAAGTATCGTTCAAGATAAATTCATACATAACCTTTAAGCCACCCACATTTTGAAATCATGATAACAAGAAGGAAAACATAATGGAACAGATCATTAAATTGAACCAAACACAATAGTAACATATATATTGTTCTGTAATGTTCCAAAATTTTAGCCTCCAAGCTAAATGGAACATTAGAGTTAGTAGTAGTAATAGCCAGTGAATAAATGGGAAGAGAAGCCCATAAGTCTCCTAAGGAGGAATAAAATACTGCAAATTTGAAAGGGGACACTCTTTCAAGCCTAATAAAACACCTCCATGTGTGAACAGGGTTAAAATCAAGCTGCTTTGCCCAAGTCAACAATGCAGTTTTAGTGGAGGAGGAATCCAAGGAGGAATAACGAAATTTTGGAGGGAGATGTATCTTGGGATAGATATGACCTAATTGAGTGGGGCCAAGGGCAAGAAAAATTATTTCTTATATAAGGAAGAGTATGGCAGCATTATTCTTCATGTCTTAGATTATTATTCTTGTCTTCCAAGACTTGTTGCTGCTTTTTTTCTTAGCAAACTTGCAGTGTTGTTTAACACTAGGTGTTCCCAGGCGGAAATTCCACCTATTTCCTTTGAGGAGCCTCATTGGGAGAGTTTAAATTCATCATTCCACATCAGGTTTTCAGTCCAAGCTTCAGCCATCTTCATCAGCGCAGTTTTTCCAGAGATTGTGCAATGTTGCTGGGTGCAGCAGTGGAAGGGATTGGAATCCCAGTTTCTGAGCTAGTTTCTCATTGGAGGAAGGTTTCCTTCACTTGAGAGACCTGTTTGGAGAGCTCCAGAGCTTATTTCAGATCTTTGGTATCATACCACACATTTCCCATACATTCCCAGCACTGTCTCTACTAGGGAATGCGTTATTTTGTAGGCAGTGTTCATTGCATGGTTTGGTGGCTCCGTTGCAGTATTTCCTTGTGATTGAGAGGTTCATCCTTTCATGGGAGGAATCCCTTGAGGTATATACAGTATATAATATATATTTCAGCCTTATACACTCATTTACTTCAATTTTGCAGTGGTTATTCAGTAAATTAATGAATTTCCCCTCTTGTATGCAGAATGTTTGACAAGAAACCCTTGCCAGTTTCTTTTGTATTTTGTATGAGGAGATTAGATCTCTATTATTCAGTATTATTCTTTAATATATGAGTAGATATAATTTTCTTCTTATTTTCTGAGTTAAAACCCTCATAATACTGCGCAGTCACTTTATGCAGCAAATCCGGTAAAATGCAGTTTTGGGGTTTTTAGTCATTTTCAGCTACACTAGTGTGGGAGGTCTATTTAACCCACCTAGTTTCATTTATCTCTGATATCCTCTTTTATTTATATGTTATATGGATGTATATATGGGATCCAAGTGATAATTTCAATTTTTTATTGCATATGTTGTTGTAAATTCATTTTTCATGCATTATTTATGAGTTGTTCCTAATTTGGAATATTACAGTGGTATCAGAGCATGATCACTAGCTCAGCCTATGAGATCCAGATATCAGAAGAAGGAGAGATGGAAATAATCCATAAAGCTTCATTATGTGTAGAATAAAGGAAGACAATCTTACAAAGCTTCTTCCAAAATCTATGCAGATCTTTCTGTAATATTTCAAATCTGGAACAGTTAGCAAGGCATGACTGGAAAACGCATTTTCTAGTAATGGCTGCTATAGGAATTGAAACCAAGACCTGGATCCCTTATAAAAATGTGTCAAAGTTCTAAATCCAAGAGGAGGCTCCAAAGAAATCCTTCTAGAGTGGTTAAACAAATCTCCCACTACTAGATGTCCTCAGAAAATGCCCGATGAGGGACTGCCACAAATCTCAAGCAAGAAATGGAAAGAAAACGTTATTTTATAGCTATGAACACATGAAGAGATATCTAGCCAAAAAATATGTTATATAGAAGAAAATTTATACAATATGTGGAGGAATCAATCACTTCAGCTAGGCAATGGAAGCCTCAATGTGACATATACATGAAAATGCAGGAGCATTGCTACATATGAAAAGCCTTGGCTAAAATAAAACATTTTATAGGAGATACTGCAATATAAAAATGATAATATAATGATATATCAATATCAACTCAAATAAATGAGGGGGAGAAAGCTCTCGACCCCTGAAAACACTAATACAGCAAAATACACAATCCTTGGAAGGATTGGCTACAATATACATGAAATTGGCAAATCTGCAGAAATGATGGAGTTGCTGGGTAGCAGATGCAACTCAAAACTGATACAACATGGATATGGCTGAATAATATATCCAATATGCAACAAACCTCCTCCAATGGATTTCCTAAGTACAAGGCTGATCCTAATACTGGAAATCTTTCTCTCCAAAATGTCGATGCAACCTCTCACTACAGATGCACTCTAGAATAACGCAGTCAAGGCACTAGACTACACTGTAGGAGGTAGATAATACTTGGCCTGGTTCCAAATATGTGTAATCAGCTCAGAAAACTCCTTCACTGACCTCCTAGAGAAACAGGAACTCCCTCCTCTGAAGGATAAGCCAAGGAAAGGTGTTGTGGAACCCCTCCACTGCAACACCTAGCACCACTACATTATACTTCAGCAGAAATAACGCAGTGAATAAATAATGGCTTTAGCCTTGAGCCAAGATGTGGAGAAAATAAAGTGCAATCCTTCAAGAAGCCTCTCAAGAAGGAGAGGAAATCCTAAATAGGAATCCCTCGTGCTAAGCAGCACTGCAACTCAACTGAACAACTGGAGTATGCAAAATAGTCCTCACACTAAAATCATATGCTCAAAGATATCCCACTATGGCTGCCCCTTCCTCCTTTTATACAAGTGAATGCCTCTTCACCATGGACCCCACACATTAGGGTTTCTTCCACAAGAAATATTCCTCCCTCTCAAACTGCGTTGTCTTCTCATGAAAGCTACACCTCTTAGGTGGTGTTGTTGACTTGGTCAAACTTGACCTTGTCCTCATGCAACTTGCCCCTTTTCACACTGGAAGGTGCAAAATAAGCTGCTCCAATGATCCCTCTTCACACTATGAAGGATATTATTCCTACTCATGGGCCTTTTACCCATTTTATTCACCTCCTAGATGAAATAAGAAAAAATTAATGTTCCAATTATCTGCATGAAAATTTTGGAACATTATAGTCCTCTCCTCTCAAAGATTGGTTGTCCTCAAGAAAGTGCAAGGATAAACTGAATTCATTTCTCCTCCTCTCCCTGTAGCATCCCTGTATGATGAGCTCCTCCAAGTAAAGTGATGTTATCTCATCAATAAATTCTCCACAATGCTCCTCCTTAGCATGTAAGTCAGCTATGAAGCCATCATCATGTAAAGGTGAAATACTTAAGAGGATAGAAAAGTGATGTCTAGAGGTCCCCTTGAATAATGGGATCTAAAATATAATGGGAACTATCTTTCCCATATGGATCCTACATCTCCAAGCTATGAGCCATGAAAAATGAGTCACATCTCAACTAGGCAACTCTGGAAAGCTGTCATCCACCTTTGGCTCCGACAAAGTAGGTGGGATGAAAATCTGTACATGGTAGACTATGTAGCCTACCCCACGTTGTCCATATCTTCACTTATAATAAGTGTAGAGTTCTGGTTGTCCATGGGCTGTAACAAGTTTTCCCTGAAGTGGCAAAATGACGACTAGACCTCCAAAGATCTCTCCCCCAATGCTACAAATCAAGCTGGCCCAAGTATCTCCATATGTGATGAGTTGGAAGTCATCATCATATGGCATCTCCTCCATCATATGGCTCACCTCATAAAGAGACAAATGTGTTATCAAAGTGACCATATCATATCCCATGTTCCCCTTAGAACATGTAGTGCAAAAAGTGTGAGGAATTTCTCCCTCAAGGGACACATCCATGCAATGTGTTTCTCTCCCAAGCATGCTCCTCATAAAGACATCAAAAATAGAACCATAGGGAGAAAAACTGAGAATCATGCTTCCTACCATATGCAACCAATGTGAAGGAAAATGGTCCCTCAGGTGCAACCAACGCAGCTTTACCCTTAATTGTAATAGAGACTGATAAATGAGTGGCTTCTCAACCACTTTCCTGCTACTCCAATCTCCTCATAAGTATGGAGGAAGTGAACGATGTAAGATGTACAAAGAGTATGTCCTCGATAATATTCCTGTTCCCCAAGTCCTCCTAGGGAATGGCCATCCATCATGATTATGGCCTCAACTAGACCATGAAGCTCAAAAGAAAGGTTGCTCCTCCTTGGAGCAATATCCTGCACATGTATGGTTAAGGGACACATACATGCATCATATAAGTGCTCATGTAAACAAAAATGAATACCCTTACCATACTCTCTGCTCATACAAATGGAGTGGCTCAAAATTGAGTCTCCTCTCATCCTCAAAGTGGGAATAGGGGGTTGTGATAACTCCTCCAAAGAGCTATTTCTCTCCTCCATCTCTATCTGGTCCATGCATCTTCTCATATGCTGATATATCTCCTCCTCAAAGCCCATCCAAAAATACCTCTGCATGATGGTGTGGTATGCTCTCATAGAACAAGTGGGGCTGAAAAGGAAATCCTCATGAGATGGTTGTAACAACTTCTCCTTGAGCTTGGAAGCTCTAGGAAATAAGATCCTATCATGATAGTAGATGACCCCATCTCTGACTGAATACTCCTCCAAGTGAAACTGGCCATCCAAGATCATGCAAGAAAAAAGATACTTGGAATACTCCACCAACAACTGGGAGCTCCAATGTGGATCTATCCTCCATAGTGACAGCGCTAATGATCTCTCATGAAGAACATATGTCATATGGTCATCCTCCTCTTTGAAATCTACTATGCCAAAGATGCAAGTTGGAAGGTTGTTATCCTTCCCTTGCTGCTTCTGCCACAGCGCAAAATATGAAATGGAAGTGGGTACTGATGATATTGAGAGAATGCTCTCTCTCTCCTTGAGTCTACCCCAGACTCCCAGCATTGTATCGAGCTCTCCCAAGGTTTCCACTTCTCTGAAATCAGTGAGTGGTGCCCCAACATGTGAAGCATCCATCCTCCTCTGTTGATCTAGTGAACTCCTGGCAAAATGTCTCCATGCAATGAGACATCATCATCAAGAAATGACTGAATAGATGAATGGAGATAACCCTCCATGCTTCCACTGCGCAATCCAATCACCTTCTTAGGTGCATCAACCTCTAGAAATGAATAGGGATGTGTACATCTCATCTCATAATACTCGTTCTCCTCCCTACCTTCTCCTTGGAGCTCCATGGTTCCACACCTCCTCAATAATGGAACAGATAAAACATGAGTTGTGCCTTGATCTCCACACATGAGATCATGGGAACTTCCTTGCAAAGATGCAAGCATCCCTATATTTGGAGCAAGGGCTCCTCCTTCCTCTGCATGAGGTGCTAGATCAACTCCAGATCTAATAGCATTTTTTCCCTCAATCTCTGCAACATGAGTGGGCAACTCTCCAATGGTTGGATCCCTTTTTCAAAAAGAGACCTCCATGCTCTCCTGATCAAAAGTGTGAGAAAAAGGTTTCTCCTCCGGAAAAGTATGGTGAAAGTTTTCATGCAAGGGTTTTTCTTGAGTTTTCTGGTTTACCTCCACCATGGGTGTCTCTTGAATATTTTCATCAAATATTTTCACTAATTCCTTAGTGAAATTTGCATAAGATGCAATGTTTACATTTCTCAAAGAAAAAGATTCAAAAATCCACCAGGAAAAAGCCTTACCTCTCAGATGCAGTGCTGCAAATTTGATGGCTTCATCCTCTAGCATTTGGTGCTGCTACAAGAAGGTATCTAACTCCTCTACCCAATATTTCACTGAAAATGTAGGTGAACCCTCAAAGGTAGATAGATTAAATCTATCCTGCTACTTTCTTCCATTCACCTTCATCTTGCAAAACTCTGAAAAACTAAAATGATCTCGGAATTTCTGAGTTTGAAACTCATACTCTCTTAAGAAATAACTAAGGGTTTCCCTCCTAGAAACCTCTTCTTCTCTTTCCATCCCTCTCCCAGCAATCCTGGGCATGTGACTGCGCTGTGTATTAGGGTGTGCTTCTGCTTTCTCACACTCCTTATGTGACAATCTAGAGTTTGCTTTTGAATCAAACCCTTCAGGAGATTTTCCATACATCTTTCTCCTGACCTCCTTGAAATATTCATGAATCATATGTACATATTTTTGAAGAATCTTGGTAAGCTTATCCCCTTTTTCTTCTCCAAAATATGGAGTCTTTTTCCTCCTTATTTCTTTGTCTCCTTGATGAGAATAGGAAGTGCAGGGTTCTTCCTCTTCTTTCTGCTTATCCTCCTTGGGGAGGTTCTTCATGGATCTAAAATATGATGAGATAAATCCCATCCTCTTCAATCTTCTGACCTTCTTGGGCTTAGACTCACAGGTTGAGCCAAGAAAGTAGCTCTAATACCACTGTAGTATTCCAAATCTGGAACAACTAGCAAGGCATGACTAGAAAACAAATTTTCCAGTAATGGCTGCTACAGGAAGTGAAAGCAAGACCCCTATCCCTTATAAAAATGTGTCTAAGTGCTAAATCCAAGAGGAAGATCCAAAGAAATCCTTCTAGAGTGGTTAAACAGATCTCCCACTACTAGATGTCCTCAGAAAATGTGCGATGAGGGACTGCCACAAATCTCAAGCAAGAAATGGAAAGACAACGTTATTTTATAGCTGTGAACACATGAATAGATATATAGCCCAAAAATATGTTATATAGTAGAAAATTTATACAATATGTGGAGGAATCAATCACTCCAGCTAGGCAATGGAAGCCTCAATGTGACATATACATGAAAATGCAGGAGCATTGCTACATATGAAAAGCCTTGGCTAAAATAACGCAGTTTATAGGAGATACTGAAATATAAAAAATGATAATAGAATGATATATCAATAGCATCTCAAATAAATGAGGGGGAGAAAACTCTCAACCCCTGAAAACATTAATACAACAAAATACACAATCCTTGGAAGAATTGGCTACAATATACATGAAATTGGCAAATCTACAGAAATGCTGGAGTTGCTAGGTAGCAGTTACAACTCAAAACTAATATAACATGGATATGGCTAAATAATATATCCAATATGCAGCAAACCTCCTCCAATGGATTTCCTAAGTACAATGCTGATTCTAATACTGGAAATCTTTCCCTCCAAAATGCCAGTGCAACCTCTCACTGTAGATGCACTCTAGAATAATGCAGTCAAGGCACTGGACTGCGCTGTAGGAGGTAGATAATACTTGGCCTAGTGCAAAATATGTGTAATCATCTCAGAAACCTCCTTCACTGACCTCCCAGAGAAACAAGAACTCCCTCCTCTGAAAGATAAGCCACAGAAAGGTGTTGTGGAACCCCTCCACTGCAACACCCAGCAATACTACGTTATACTTCAGCAGAAATAATACAATGACTGAATAATGGCTTTGGCCTTGAGCCAATATGTGGAGAAAATGAAGTGCAATCCTTCAAGAGGCCTCTTAAGAAGGAGAGGAAATCCTAAATAGGAATACCTTGTGCTAAGAAGCACTGCAACTCAGCTGAACACCCTGAGTATGCAAAATACTCTTCAGACTAAAATCATATCCTCAAAGATATCCCACTATGGTTGTCCCTTCCTCATTTTATACAAGTGAATGCCTCTTTGCCATGGACCCCACACATTAGGGTTTCTTCCACAAGGAATATTCCTCACTCTCAAACTGTGTTGTCTTCTCATGCAAACTACACCTCTTAGGCAGTGTTGTTGACTTGGCCAAACTTGACCTTGTCCTCATGCAACTTGCCCCTTTTCACACTAGAAGGTGAAAAATAAGTTGCTACAATGATCCCTCTTCACACTATGAAGGATATTATTCCTAATCATGGGCCTTTTACCCATTTTATTCACCTCCTAGATGAAATAAGAAAAAATTAATGTTCCAATTATCTGCATGAAAATTTTGGAACATTACACTTTCAAGGAGAGCCGAAGAAAACGAGATTGGAGATGGGATCTCCAAAGGAGGTTGAATCTAGAGCTGAATCCATATTTTCACGTGGTGAGTGTGAGCATGCAACTACACACCATGATGCATAGCACAGTCAAGTGCCCAGATCTGTCTTGAGATGGGTAGGAGGAGGAAAAATGCCTAAGAGGAGAACTCTTAGTGATTTTTTGTAGGAGTATGAATCTCAAACTGAGAGGTTTAAAGATCATACTGATTTCTAAGATTTTTTCAAGATCCAGGTGGATAAGAGAAAGTAGCAGGATGTAGATAGATTTCTTCTATTTACTTTTTTCGGATCGCCTACATGTTCAGCAGGAGCCTAGGTGAAGGAGATAGATTCTTATTTGCAGCTACACCACATTTACGAAGATGAAGCTATCAGAGTTGCAGCGCTACATTCCAGAGGTAAGGCTCATGCATGGTGGATTTTTGAGTCTTTTTCTTTAAATAATTCCAACACTTTCTCTTATGTAAGATTCATAAAAACATTGATAGAGAGGTTTGGTGAAAAAATTCCTAAGACACATGAGCAAGGAAAACTTGGGAAAGCAAAACCCTTGCATGTGATGGAGAAAACTCCATTTCAGAAAACCATGGGAGGATTCGACATATTGCATTACACATTTCCAAAAGCAAGACCTCCAGTTCATATTCTTGGACAAGAGGGCGTGGGCATCTCCTTTTCACAAGAGGATCCAACTATGGAGATGTTGCCTACACACATTGATGAAGAAGGAGAGGGCAACAACGTTGTCACATCTAGATAACATCCAGTGCCTCATGTAGAGGGAAGAGGAGCACATACTCCAATAGGAGGGATTATTGCATCCTTGCAATAAGTTCCCCAGGATCTCATACATGGATGTCCAAGCACAATCAGTGAGGAACATGATTGTGCAGCATTGTAGCTGGATGGAGGAGGTAGGGAGGAAGAGCAACATCATTTGATGAGAGGTACGCACCCTTATCTATTTAAGGGAGCCAGTGCAAGAAAGAGGCAAACTGATTTGCGATGTAAGGGCAGGGTTGCCCAGCCATATGAGTAATCTACTCTGGACATTGATGTCTCACTATATGGGGGCATTCCACCTGGGAGGCCACCTGATCTGGAGCTGATGGAAGACATCTTGTCTTTGGATTCACCACTCTTATATTTTGGAGAGGTGAAGAGTCTGGAGGAAGACTTTGGCATGGGGGATGTCAGAGTAGCAAGTAGCAGCATGAGGAGAGCTTCACATGCCAGATCACCAGCGCTGTCTCTTAGGAGGATTGATCCTTACTGGAGATCTCGGCTTTTGGTATAGTACTCCAAGGATCTTGGTGCATGCATTATCCTTGATGACCAGGATGGAGATGAGAGATACATGGTGGATGATGTGTTCATCTATTCCTATGGCAGGATCTTCTTGACTAGATCTTCTAGTCTCAAAGAGAAGTTGCTACATGCAGCACATGAGGACTTCTCTTCTATGCACCTTGATGCATACTTCCAGTTGATGGAGGAGTTCACTTGGGAGGGAAATCATGTTGCAGCATGAGATCAGCATATCCTCTACACTTATCAATAGTGGAGAGGAGGATAGCATGGTAAAGGCCCTCTTGCCTATCATGTTCACTTATTCAACCCACCTACATTTCAGGGGCCAAAGGTGGAGGATATTTTTCTTGAGTTACCATGTTGGAGGGTGACTCACTTCATTTGGATGATAGCATGGGTGAGGGAAGCACTCATTCACTGTGATGATCATCACTCCTACTTTGTGGAGGCCATGAGATAGCAAGCAATTTTCTATTCACACTTTCCACCTTTGATTGATGTGGACAATTTGGTTTTGCACACTTGGGAGGAAACATTGGATTACAGTCTATCTGCGGATTCTCTTGATGCAGTGATGGAGGCTATTGATGGGAGGACACATGAGGAAGAGGGGATAAATTTTGTTCTCCTTATGCATTTTCTTGAGGAAAAGCAAATATTTTGGAGGGGAGGATTGTAATGCTCCAAAATTTTAGCCTCCAAGCTAAATGGAACATTAGAGTTAGCAGCAGTTGTAGCCAGTGAATAAATGAAAAGAGAAGCCCATAAGTCTCCTAAGGAGGAATAAAAGACTCCAAATGTGAAATGGGACACTCTTTCAAGCCTAATAAAACACCTCCATGTGTGAACAGGGTTAAAATCAAGCTGCTTTGACCAAGTCAACGACGCAGTTTTAGTGGAGGAGGAATTTAAGGAGGAATAACGAAATTTTGGAGGGAGATGTATCTTGGGATAGAGATGACCTAATTGAGAGGGTACAAGGGCAAGAAAAATCATGTCTTATATAAGGAAGAGGATGGCAGCATTATTCTTCATGTCTTAGATTATTATTCTTGTCTGCCATGACTTGTTGCTGCTTTGCTGCTTAGCAAAGTTGCAGTGTTGTTTAGCACTGGGTGTTCCCAGGAGGGAATCCCACCTCTTCCCTTTTAGGAGCCTCATTGGGAGAGTTCAAATTCATCATTCCACATCATTTTTTCAGGCCAAGCTTCAGCCATCTTCATCAGCATATTTTTTCCAGAGATTATGCAGTGTTGCTGGGTGTAACAGTGGAAGGGATTGGAATCCTAGTTTCTGAGCTAGTTTCTCATTAGAGGAAGGTTTCCTTCACTTGAGAGACATGTTTGGAGAGCTCCAGATATTATTTCTGGTATCATACCACACATTTCCCATACATTCCCAGGGCTATCTCTACGATGGAATGCGTTATTTTGGAGGCAGTGTTCATTGCATGGTTTGGTGGCTCTATTGCAGTGTTTTCTTGTGATTGAGAGGTTCATCCTTTCATGGGAGGAATACCTTAAGGGATATATAGAATATCAGAAATATATCAGCCTTCTACACTCATGTACTTCACTATTGCAGTGGTTATTCAGTAAATTACTGAATTTCCCCTTTTGTATGTAGAGTGTTTGACAAGAAACCCTTGCCGGTTTATTTTGTATTTTGTATGAGGAGACTAGATATTTGATCTTCAATATTATTAATTAATATATGAGTATATATAATTTTATTCTTATTTTCTGATTTAAAGCCCTCATACGACTGTGCAGTCACTTTATGCAGAAACTTAGGTAAAATGCAGTTTTGGGGTTTTTAGTCATTTTCAGCTACACTGGGGTGGGAGGTCTGTTTAACCCACCTAGTTTCATTTATTTCTAATATCCTCTTGTATTTAGAAGCTAGATGGATGTATATATGGGATCCAAGTGATCCTTTCACTTTTTTTTTTCATATGTTGCTAGAAATTTTTTTTTCATGCATTATTTATGAGTTGTTGCTAATTTGGCATATCACATGTTCATAATTCCAGTAGGAATCCATTATTGCAACAAACAATCGTTATATTATTCTTCAAAATGGCTCTTCATATATAAATTAATATAAAATATCAAAACTACAAAATTTTTTATGGAGACTATACACTTCCAACTTTCAGAGAATTCAGAACCTTTACTTAGTTTGCAATTTGGCCTTTTATAGTTGTTTACATGAACATCGTGACTAGCTCTTTCTTCAAACAAAATATTCCCTACCGATATTACAGTTTCCCATCTAAATAAAAAATTATGAGGCATAACGACATCTCATCTGGAACAGTATGGTCCGACACAGACTATAACAAGAAAGAAACAGAAAATATGAAATGCAAAGAGTGCATAGGGTGAAATCGAGATTTCACACATTTTTATATTACATAGAAATTGAAAATAAAAAATTAAACAAAGGCCGCATGGGCCAAATCATGATATCCATTAGTTGGTACGACGAGGAGTGCCCGAGCCTTCTGGATGACGTAGTTAGACTTATGATGCAGAGGAGCTATGCTGTCGACGCGGCAGGGGTGGCAGTTACTATGAAGTAGAGGAAGCTGGAGAATTAGCGAACTCATAAGAATTTTGGCACAAAATTCATCTGGGTAGTGGTGCTTTGGTGTAGGTATCAAACATAGACTGAAATTGTGTAATATTTGTAAAATCCATGAGGACAACAAATAATTTCTTAACCTGACATAGAAGGAATAATTCCTTACGCAGTGAAGCTATTATGGTATCTTCTTTTAACCGAGAATTTTTCTCTAGCATTATGTCTACCTTACACATGATTTCTGGCATTTTCTGATCATAGGATGTTAGGGGAAATAGTGCACCTGACTGTGGATCCAAGCATGGTAGGATGCTAGATTCTACCAACTTGCACCACTCCTGATCAAACTTTTCCACTCCCTTTGATACCAGCGCTAAAAACCCCAATGTGTTCACGCTTGCGTTCTCTTTCTCAATCATCTTACTAACATCCATAACCATCCTGAAATGGTTAATCACTCCCTGTGTGCGAAATTCTTCAAGTGAGAGCTCATTGGGGTATCTGACATATTTCTTTGCTATTGATGCCTTCCCTTCTCCTTCCATGTGTCCAACCTCCAATTGGGCCTTAAACTCGTGAATCGAAATCTTCTTGTCATTGATCAGTGCAAGAAGCTCCCAATGCTACTTGACCTCTGCTATGATTTCCTCCATACAAGTCATCTCGCTTCTACGAGTGACATGTTACCTTTTATCTGCCCTTTTAAGTCTCTGATAGACTTCTCATGCTCCTGAGCTTCCTTGTAGAGGTTATCAACCTCTTTCTGTAGGGATGAAACCATCCTGTGATTTTCTGCTTATGCGGTCTCGGCCTCATCTAAGAGCTGGCGAATGGAGTGGGTCTCACCTTTTAACATCCTTAAATCGGCCAGGGCCTTGGTGAGCTACTCCAGGGTAGTTTGGGGATCTCCTAATATAGGAACCACACATGTATGAATGTCCCACTTAATATGCATCTATGAAAACCTCTCCTTGATTCTAGTAATCTCTTTATACTTTTGAGCATTCTCTTCCTCCTTTTGAGCAAGGGAATCAACAAGAACCGACTTCTCCCTCTCTACGTGGACCAGTTCCTCAGTTTGAATATGTTTAGAGAAAGGTATATTCAACTTTCTTCTCAACTCTTGTACCTCCAAATATAATTTGGTAATGAGAGCTTGCAATGCTACATTGGTATCAATCCCCTTTCCTCTTATCATTTTCTTGGTGTTCTCCAACTGAGTAGCGATGACCTTAGTGATAATCCTTTCTCTTTGTTGGTTTTCCTTCATTTTATTCATCTTCCTTTCAAGCCTCTATAGGGAAACTATATGCTTCACTACCTTAGTCTGTAGTATGTCTCCAATACATTGGTGAAAATCAAGCTTATCCATCAGGGGAATGTTGCCTATATTTAGAATTATTTCCAAAGCTCTGTATTGGGATCCCGAAGGTGATGCCTACAAAGCTGACTGCTGGATGGCCAATATGAGTTGTTCTTTATCCATATCTAGAACTGAGGAAAGCCTAGTATGGTTTTTATCCGCGAACTAAGAAATTTCATGTAATATTCCTACTAAGCCCAAGCTAAGAGGAATATACAATTTTGTTTCATTTTATATTGGGTGAATAAATGAATCAAGCAGGACATGTAAAACTCCTAAAAACAATGAATAAATCCATGCCTATGTGAACAGAGACAAATCTGGGCCATATAAAATAAACACTTGTAGGTGTGAATGGGTTTGAACTATGAGACTGGGTCAAACTTAACCAAATCCACATCGCAGTCTAGATTCAATGTACCTCATGGATACACAACGATGTTCTGGATGGAGGCTCCAAATGTGAAAGGAGATAACTCATTGAAGTGGTTTAGGGTTTGACAAGGATTTTATCTTATAAAAGGGATAGGAGAGCAGCATGAGAGGGTTGTTGATGATAATCACTTTCTGAAGATATTGTCTGTTTAGACATTTTTTATTCTCTTTTTTTTAGCTGAGAAAAATGTTGTTTAGCATTGGGTGTTCCTGAGCGGGAATCCCACCTCCTTCCTAGAGAAGCTCTTGGAGGAGCATTGTTTTTCTTGTCCACTATCTGGAATTGGCCAAGCTACATATTACACCTACAGTGTTGTCCTGTTTAGGATTGGGTTTTCCTTGTGAGCTACAGCAAGTGGAGGATATATCTCTTTAGATCTATGTAGCTCTAGCACCCCTTTTCACTGGGAATGTCATCTATCCCTTTGACAAGAGTGTTATAGACCTTGGGAGCTTCAGATCTAGATATTGGTATCAGGCCAAAGTATACTCAGAGTCTACAGTGCAGTACCTTTTTTAGTACTACATTATTTGTAGTAGCATAGTTGCAGGGAGTTTTGGCATCAACTTGGAGGAGAGATCTCTAGTGATTGGATCCTTCCTTTCACTGTGGTGATCCATGGATTTTCCATCCAATCCATGTTTGTTTCATATCTGATCTAATTTACATCATATACTTTAGCATTTTCTGAATATTACTGTAGATCTGTAACTTAGATCTCAGAACTACTCTTGTACTTTCATGTTTTGTTGAGATCCCCAAGGGGAATGTAAAAAGGAGCCTTTCTTGTATAAAGATATGAAATAGATCTATTATTTTGTATATAGACCTGCTCTAGATCTGAGTTGTAACATACTTCTACTTCAGCCAGTGAAAATAATGTTGTCAAGATTATTTAGGCATTTCTTGTGCTTGTAGCACCTCATTTCTGAGGGTTTCGTTTTGTAAATCCTTCTCGTTTCTATTATACACTATATAAGATCTATTGTAAATATTATTTACTATTTTATCAACTATATTTGAGCTACCATATTTATCTCCTTCAAATATTGGGCTAAACTGCGTTATTTTTCCAGCAGCGTTGTTTTGTATTGCTGCAGCCCCTTCTTTGGGCATTTTCTAGCTGCACTAGGTGTGGGGAGACCCATTTAACCCACCTAGGAGGATTTTTCTTTGAATCCCTCTTGGATTTAGGTCTTATATGGTTATATCTAAAGGATTCAGGTGCTGCTTTTCAATCCTATAGCATACATTCCTAAAAAATGTGTTTCTCAGACATGCCTTGCTAGTAGTCCCGATTTTGGGATATTACAGTGGTATCAAAGCATGATCTTTGCCTCAGCCTGTGAGTCTCAAAGATAGAGATAAAGATGATGAAAATAATGATCTTGCTCTCAGCATTTTTCAGATCCAGAAAGGACCTCTCCAAGGAGGTTAATAAGATAGAATAAGTAGAAGAGAAAGGACCATGCACTTCCTACTCTCACAAAGAAGAAGACAAGAAGCATGGAGGACACTTGGATCATTAGATCCTGAGTGAGTACCTTGTTGAGTACAAGTCTCAACCTAGAGCCTTCAAGGAGACTCTAGCCTTCCCACAGTTCATTCAACTGAAGGAAGGGAGGAGACCCTCCAGCAAGGGAGAAATCTAGGGCAATAGATTTCTATTGTCCACTTTTTATGGGACATCTGCAGCCAAAGCTTGGGAAAGAAGATGCAGTGCATTTTTCCTACTAAATCCAGTAGTAGAGAGAGAAGCAGTGGATATTTCAGCAGTGCACTTGAAGGGTGAAGCAAGAAATTGGTGGTTCGGCCATGTGAGACATGCAAAAGTATTTTCTTTTGCAGATTTCACTCAAAGGGTGATCGAGAGATTTGAGGAAGAGAAGTCCTCACTATCTCTTGAGGATATTTGTACTAGCACCATGACAGCCTTGGAGGAGTAGCCTTTAACAACAACGATTGAAGGAGATAACATAGTAGAAGAAGGAACTCTTGCAACCATACAAGATTTTCCCAAAACCTATCAAGGTATGATTGAGTTTTCACCTTCTATTATTGCAACAAACATTTTTGAGGGTTGTGGAAACCTGCTGTTGCATGATCTAGAATCATCACTTACTGCTAATCTAGAGTAGCATAGTTTCACTGTGTTTTCCAAGAGCAGCAGTGAATAAAGGAGGACCCATTCCTCATGGGAGAAATCAGATGTCAGATTCATTCAGGAAGAAATGAAGACAAGGGGTAGACATCTTGAGATGAGAAACATTTTCTCCTCTCTAGATGACACTTTCTCAATGAGAATGCCACAGCTCAAAGAGATACTTCTACTTGTAGAAGATCTAAGACCCTACTATTTTTGGAAAGACATGCAGGAGGAGGAGGTCTCATCAAGAGATACCATGGAAGGTGCACTTCAACATTCCATGAAGTGCAAAGTTCTTCAAAGATTTAAGGGGGTTTGTGTCCTACAATGGGAGGGTACCAAATGTTTGCATAATGAGGTCCATGATCCACTGGTGGATGAATCGATGTGGATGGCAAGCAAGAATCCAGAAAGCTACTTGCAAATCTATGATACCGGGTAGCAGGAGACTTGGATGCGATGGCTACTTTTGAAAGAGTTTTCCCATCACCCTCTTTCTAAGGGTATGTGGAGGGAAGATGTGTGGTAGGATACTTGCGTCATTGAGTAGCAAGGAGTATGGACACATTGTGTTGATACGACATTCTTCATATCAATCACCATGTTTTCACCACATGATTTATATGATGGAGGTATGGGGAGGCAGCAAATTTTTTTGTTTCTTTGGATGTTCTTGGGAGAGCAAGAGCAGAGTTTCTCTCACACTTTGCATGATATTGTAGGAGGAGGAGATGGAATTATATCCTTAGCCTTGAATGATCTGGAAGTACTTCCACTCCAGAAGGAAATTCTTGTCTGTAGCAACATTGTGGAAGATGTCTTTGACAATGAGAATGTCAAAGAAAGGAGCTATGTATTGGCAGGAGCCTATTTGCATAGGCCAATAGCTCTATCACTCTGGAGCATGAACTTATGGATGGAGTGTCCCCAGGATCATTCCACTCTTGGTGCACTTGATGGAAAAGGAGGAGGTGAGAAAGATGGAGTAATGGATGGATACATCTATTGTTGTGATATGTTCTTCCTGGCTTGGATTTCCAAGTACATGAGGAAGGATCTTCATGCAGCACATGATTCATTTCTCTTCATGAGAGTATGTTATATCATTATGGAGAAATTGTTCATGGACCCTATTATGATCTTACTCTTAGCACATGGTAAGGATTTTTTTGTTGCATTTAGTGATCTACATACTCTTACCATTTCTATGCAGTGCATTGCTCCACAAGAGGGAAATCTTTTCATTGAGCTCGATGGTCAACATTGGGAAAAATTGTATGATGGAGACATCCATCTCTTATATGGCCATGGGAAAGTGTTGTATCACTTCATGTATGTTAATATATTGTATACAACCATATACTATTCATTAGTAAATCAAATAACATACATAGACCACCATATATCTGGAAACCACTTGCCTTGTAATTTTCTAAAGCTGCAGTTGGGAAAACTGTGTTGTAACTTCATGGGAGACTATTGATACCTTCCTGCATCATATGAAGCCTTCAATATTTCCTTTTTTATTGATGCTAATCATGGTTCCAATTGCTGATGTTTCTCTTGATTTTTTGAGGAGCATGATTGGAGAGGAAACACATTGGTTAGATGTGTTCTTTTGGGAAGAGGATTCCCACATTTTATGCATTGCATGTTCTAATGGGAACATGAGAGGAGATATGGCCACCACATCCAAACACTTGTTTCTTTATGAGGTGGGCCATGAGTTTGATGAGATGCCATATGGTGATGATTTCCCATCCATCACATATGGAATGGTTTGGGCCAGCTTGATTCACAGTGTTGGAGAGGAGATCTTTAGAGATCTAGTCTTCATCTTGCCTCTTGAAGGCAACATTGTTGCAGCCCAGGATCAGCAAACACTCCACACTTATCTTAAGTGGAGAGGATGGGTAGGCACCTATGTCTACCATGTTCAGTTTTTCAGCCCACCTTCATTGCATGAACTCAAGGTGGAGGAGAATTTTCTGGAGTTACCATGTTGGGAGGTGACTCATTTTGTATGGATGATTTCTTGGGGAAAGATGTTTTCCCAATAAATTTCAGTTCTATCCTTGCAGATACTTGAGGACAAGCAACATTCGGGAGGGAAGGATTGTAATATTCCTACTTAGCCTAAGCTAAGAGGAATATACAATTTAGTTTCATTTTCTGTTGGGTGAATAAATGAATCAACGAGGACATGTAAAACTCCTGAAAACAATGAATAAATCCATGCCTATGTGAACAGAGAAAAATATGGGCCATATAAAATAAACACTTGCAGGTGTGAATGTGTTTGAACTATGAGATTGGGTCAACCTTGACCAAATCCACAACGCAGTCTAGATTCAATGTACCTCATGGATACACAGCGTAGTTCTAGATGGAGGCTCCAAATTTGAAAGGAGCTAACTCATTGAAGTGGTTTAGGGTTTGACAAATATTTTATCTTATAAAAGGAAGAGGAAAGAAGCATGAGAGGGTTGTTGATGATAATCATTTTTTGAATATATTGTATGTTTAGACATTTCTGATTCTCTTGTTGTTTAGCTGAGAATAATGCTATTTAGCATTGGGTGTTCCTGAGTAGGAATCCCACATCCTTCTTAGAGCAGCTCTTGGAGGAGCCTTGTTTGTCTTGTCCAATATCTATAATTTTTCCAAGCTACATATTACACCTACAGTGATGTCCTGTTAGGATTGGGTTGTCCTTGTGAGCTACAGTAAGTGGAGGATAGATCTCTTTAGATCTATGCAGCTTTAGCACCACTCTTCACTGGGAAAGTAATCTATCCCTTTGACAAGAGTGTTCTAGACCTTGGGAGATTTAGATCTAGATCTTGGCATCTGGCCAAAGTATACTCAGAGTCTACAACGCAGTCCCTTTTGCAGTACTGTGTTATTTGCAATAGAAGAGTTGCAGGGACTTTTGTGATCAACTTGGAGGAGAGATCTCTAGTGATTGGATCCTTCCTTTCACTGTGGTGATCCATGGACTGGCCATCTAATCCATGTTTGTTTCTGATATTAAAGAGCTCTTGTACTTTCATGTTTTGCTGACATCCCCAAGTGGAATGTAAAAAGGAGCCTTTCTTGTATAAAGATCTGAAATACATCTATTATTTTGTATACATACATGATATATATCTATGTTTTAACATAATATTGCTTCAGCCAGTGAGAATAACACTTTCAATCTTATTCAGACATTTCTTGTGGTTGTAGCACCTCATTTCTGAGGGTTTCTTCTTGTAAATCCTTCTCCTTTCTGTTATACACTATATAATCTCTATTGTAAATCTTATTTACTATTTTATTAGCTATATTTGAGCTACAATATTGATCTCCTACAAATATTGGGCTAAACTACGTTATTTTTCCTATAGTGTTGTTTTGTATTGTTGCAACCCCTTCTTTGGGCATTTTCTAGCTTCACTACGTGTGGGGAGACCTGTTTAACCCACCTAGGAGGATTTGTTTTTGAATCCCTCTTGGATTCAAGTCTTATATGGTTAGATATAAGGGATCCAAGTGTTGGTTTCCAATCCTGTAGCATACATTCTTGAAAAATTCATTTTTCAGGCATTCCTTGCTAGTAGTCCTAATTTTGGGATATTATAGTTCAACCCTCAAACTTTCTCTTACGAGATTGTTTGTGGTCTCAATATCATCCCTTGCATCATTTCTTCCCAATGTGACCACCTGTGAAATATCTGAGGGGGATAAAGATGAGGGAAATTCACAAGAGAGTAGAATGACAACTTCCCTTCATCAAGACCCCTGACCATGGGGACCTCATCATCAGATAACTCAGCCTCTAGGTCATCTGGCCCTTCAGTTATTTTTTTTTTACTAAGGTGAGTTTCTTCATAAACATCCATCACTTCTTGAATTCCTGAGGGGTCCTGTTGTTCCTTCCCTTCTACCTCAATAGGCACATTATCTCCTTTTCCTTTGGCAGCTGAGGATTTGACTTCCATCTGTGTATCCAAAGGCCACGTATCAAAGTTAGTTTTCTAGTCAATGAGAGGCTTAGGTTCATGCGCATATGATGTAGATTTAATCTTATTCTTCTTGTTTGTGAGGAACCCCTTAGGATCATAGTGCGAGACATCTCCCTGAGGGAAATTCATCTATCGCAACATCCTTTCTATAGTCGAGAGGGCATGCCTTGAATTAATGGTGAAAGAGCCTATAGAGTTTGGGAGTTTGAAGATGTACCCCTTTTTAAGCGGGTACGAGGTGGATTTGATCGGTAGTTAAGACCTGGTGCATAAACTCGGGGGAAAATATCCTCATGGACGGGAACACTAGTAGGTGATAAGGGGGTACCTTAGAACCGTAGACCATGATCTCGGTGTAGTCTTCAAACAAGTACCAATCGCCTATGAAATCCATGTCACTAAACTAGAGCTAGTCCTTTTTTCAGGAACAATTCTGGGTGGGCGTTTGTCGTGTATGATGGCATAGGCTATGGACATGAAATTTTTAATGAATTTCGCATACCCCTTCCCCTCTGGCTACTGGAAAACTGTCGCATTCCACTCGACAATAGATCTCGGTTGGGTGTTTCTCTTGGAGAACATGTTCAGGCCTAGACCTTCAAACTTATCCGCATGCTCAAATAATAATAGGTAAAAATAAAGGAATCAATATTTGAAATAACAGGAGGCAGGCATCTCTTGAAACTAAGCCTTGATAGCCGAGGCTAGAAAGGAGGGGATATCCAAAAGGATCTCTGCCTACATCATGAGCCATAGCAAAGCTACGCCTGCCTTAGTCACCAACTCGGCATCCTCAAACCCTAACATTCTCGAGATTACTGCTAGAATAGGTTGTATGGTGCTAAAGAATGATGACAATGGAATCAACTTGGTGTGAGGGAATGATAATAGGCATATTTCTGAGATGAGGTCAAGGAAACCACTTTGTTTTTCCAAGGATTGATTTGAGAAATGGCAGGAGAGAGTGACTTTCGAGAACTTGATGCAGTCTTGAGTGGGAGGGTAACATATGGCTTTTCTTATGAGTTGGGGGGTAATCTCAAGGATCTTGGTGCCCCGAGTGGAAAGGAAAATTTTCCTACGCTCAATGTAGGCCTCCCCAAGCTAGACAATAAACTCTCAGAATGGATGTGTCGTCAGGGAAATTTGATAATAAAGACCTGACTCGACAACCCTGAAGATATCCTCACCCATTCGCCGATAGTCGAAGAGCACTCTGGTGTGGGCAATAGTGAACGGATATACTGGCTCACAGATTTGGGCGTGAGCATCAGTGAGGGGCTTGGGTCTAGGAGTAGTCTTGATCTCGCGGGCTTGTGGGTTTTCGGGTGCGGAGCGTTTCAGTTTTTCCATGATAATTTGAAATAAAATTAAAAGGGAAAATGATGAAATACTTGAAATAGCAGTGAGGTAGTAGGGGAAAATGACGTGAGAGTGAAAGCGATCAGCACTCGAGTTTTTAACCTTCATGGTAGAGTGAAATATCGGTAAATAACTAGTAACATTGCACAATCAAGAATAAATCACGCTACGGAAAATAGGGTTTCACAGAGTATCAAGGCCGGGTGACACTTGTAGGGCTGACATCATAAGGACATCGACACTGAGACATGTGGCACCAAGTGGTTGGCTACTAGCAGCCAAGTAGGTGGGGACCCCTCTCGATCGTGGTGGGCCCTCTCAATTTTCGGCGAGGTGGGCAGAGGCCTTCGTCCCCTTTTCTTTTCCCCACGAAACCATTCTGATTGGCCTAGAGGAGGGATGACGTCACCTTCTTTGGGGGGTAAGCTTCGACCACCTTAGAATATTTCGGACGTCGATGGAATGTTTATTGGTTTTTGTTTCTTGGCGCATGGTTCCACCGCGGGACTGTGTGCGCCGCCTTAGTGAATAATCTATATGGTATCACCGTGCTCGTTCTTTGAAAGCCGCTTCTATGATATTTATTGTTACCCATCCTATTAGCCTGCGTTCTTATTTTTGTTTATGTGAAAAATCCTTTTCTTTATCGGTGAGGTCACAAGCCAACATTGGCTCCACTTGGGGACAACGCGCTCACTTCCAAGGGTGTCGAGAACTTTGTAGACCATCTGCTTGCGCATTGGTTAATATACTTGGGGCATCTTCAAAAATTTGTGTACTCCTGGAAAAAATTAAAACAAAAATGCATTTGAAACTTAAAGTGAAAAATATATACAGGGTAGAGGATATATACAATGGGCCCTCACGGTCCCTGTCAGTACTGAAATTAGGGCTTAAGGAATTTCCCATTCATGGGAATTTCAATTAGGTCACCCTCCATATTTTCCAATATGAAGGTGTTGTTGTCCTTGACCTCAGTCACCTTGAAAGGTCTGAACCAGAGTGGATCGAAATTTCCATGTTTACCTTTGTCCGCCCATGTAATGTCGCACCTCAGCACCAGGTCTCCTACTTGTATTTCCTTATATTTTTCTCATTAGTCAAAAAGACACTTCATTTTCTCCTGATAGTTGGCCAACCTGATGTTCACCTGTGCTCATGTTTCATCCAATTCTACGAGTTGATTCATTCTCCTGATGAGATGATTTGGTTCCTCTTCACTGTGTTGTAGAAACCTGGCCACGGGTAAAACGAGTTTAATGGGGAACACCGCTGCTCGGCCATATACCATTTCATAGGGAGATTTTCCATGGATATTTTACTGGTAATGTGATTTTTCCAAATTGCAAACTTAAACTGGGATTCCCAGTTATTCTGATTCTCACTTATGTTCTTTTTCAGAATCCTTATCAAATTTTAATTTGAAGACTCGGCCAACCCGTTCACCTGTGGAAAGTAAGCCATAGAGTGTCCTAGAGTAATATTATACTACTGGAAAAGGTTTATGAATTTGTCAGACTTGAAGACTTGGGTGTTATCAGTGATAATTTTGGTTGGGCACCCAAACCTTGCTATTATATTTTCTTCGATAAATTTAATCACCACCCCATCCGTGGCATTTCTTGCAGGCACTTCTTTGACCCATTTGGTGAATTATTCAGTGGCAGTGAGGATCCAACAGTGTTGGCTACTGGATGCGGGGTGGATCTCTTCGATAAAATCAATGCCCCATTGCCTGAACGACTCTTCGACATGTACAGGGATTAGTGGTAGTGGAGCAAATTTTTGCTTCTCTGCAAACATCTGGAATTATTCACATGCTTGGAGAGGAGCGTGAACATCTCCAAATAATTGGGGCCAGAAGAAACTAGCTTTCAGGATTTTGTGAGCCATGGACTGCCAGCTATAATGATTGCCGCGTACACAATCATGGAATTTAGCCATCACCTCATCTACCTACTGCTCTGTTAAACATAATAGCATAATTCCTTACAGATCTCTCCAATATAACCATCCATTTTCCATGGCATACTTCTACGATGTTAATCTCAGAGTGCGGTACTTTTATTTGTCAAAATTTGGGGGACATATTAGATTAAGGAGGTATTATACCACATATTTTTACCATGCAGAGAGAAGGTATTTTACATGCATCTTTTGCACTGAGGTTTCTATTTCGGGTTGTACTTATGTACCCTCTAGTACTTCTCGTACTTCCATGGATAGATTAATACCCAAGGCCTGGCAATTGGACTATGATAATATTTTAGCCAACCCCTATCCTTTAATGAGCTTAGTGGGTCTGATATCTAACTCATATTCCTAAACTTCAAAAATCCACTTGACCCTCTTCCCTTCATTGTCCCCTTGTATTAAAATATCCTTTATTGATTTTGTGGAGACGTAGGTAGTTATGGCCAACTGCATCACATATTTCCGAAAAGCCTTTAAGAATTTGACCAAGGCATAGGCCTACTTTTCCAGAATATTGTATTTTAGTTCTGCGTCCCACAGAACCTAGCTGAAAAATGCAATCTGTTGTTCATACCCATCTTCGTTCTTCTGCAATAGAACTGCAACTATTGTATGAGGGGAGGAAAAGGAAAATATCATGAAAGGCTTGATGTAATCAGGGCCTACCAGTACTAGAGCCTCAACAAAATCCTATTTAATTATGTTGAAAGAAGTCCTTGACTGGGGGGTCCATTTTACTTCGTTATATTTCTTGAGCATATTTGTGATATGTCGGACGATCTCATCATAATTTTGAATAAACCTTCTTAGGAAATGTATTCTCCCTATGAATGTCTGGACTTCTTTTTTATTCCGTGCGAGGGAAATTTCGTTGATCACTTCTACCCTTTTCGGGTCAATTTTTACTCCCTCCTTAGTCACTATATGTCCCAGCAGTTTCCCCTCCTCCAGAGGGAACATGGAATATTTAGGGTTCAATTACAGACCATACCTACAACACTTATCAAAGTTCTAGTGAAGATGTTCAATATGCTCAGCATCACTTTTTGAGAACACAGTGATATCGTCCAGATAAATCACTACAAACTTATCTTGCTCTCCTATGAAGGAAATTTTCATAACACGTTGAAAGGTGGCACCAACATTGATTAGTCCTAACGACATCCAGGCATACATGAAGGTCCCCCATGGTGTGTTGAATGTTTTTTTCCTCTAATATTCAGGGAGGACTACCACCTGATTATATGTAGAAAATCCATCCATCATGGACATTCAGGAGGATCCGACCACCTTCTACAAGATGTGGTCCATCTTCGGGAGAGGATAATTGTAATATTCCTAATTAGTCATGAGCTAATTGGAATATTCATTTTTGTTTTTCTTCTTTGTTTAAATAAGAAGAGGGCAAAGGAGGTCCATATTTCTCTTAATGCCAAATGTGAAAGATACAAATCTTGGCAGCTTAATTGAAGCACCCTTGGTGTGAAAGGGGTTGGATCACTTTAATTGGATCAACCTTGACCAAATCAACAACGTTGTCATGGAGGAGTGGCCATCAACGAAATACAGTGTAGTTTTAGATGGAGGTGCTTTGTGTGAAAGGAGTGTTATCATTGGATGTGGTTTTGGGTTTGCAAGTTCTTGACTTATAAAAGGAAGAGGATGGAAGCATTATAAGGTTGTTGATTTATATGATATTTTCTGAATATATGGTCTATTTATACATATATCTTTCTCTTTTTGTTTAGCTGAGATTGAATGTTGTTTAGCATCGGGTGTTCCTCATTGAGCATCCCACCTCTTCCCATTGAGTAGCTCTTGGGAGAGTTCGTATTACATTTTCCACTATCTGGCTTAGGGCCAAGCTTCTTCTTCCAACTATAGTGCATATCCTGTTCAGGGTTTGGTTGTTTTTGCAAGCTACAGCAAGTGGAGACTAGATCTTTCAGATCTAGGTCATTTTAGTGCTCCTTTTTAGTGGAGGAGGTTTCCACTTCATTGGGAAGAAATTATTGGAGGGAATTGAGATAATTTTCAAATCTTGGCATCAAGCCAACATTATTTTGATACCTACATTGCATTTTACTTCCAGATATGTGTTATTTCTGTAGGAGGAGTTATATGGTGGTTTAGCACATCATTTGGAGAGCTGATTTTCTAGTGTTGGGAATCTGGCCTTCACTTTGAGGATCTATTGGGGGAGGCTATTTTATTGATCATATTAGATCAACCACACTTTCCATATCTATATTTTTCAGTAGATATGCAGTCTTAGATCTCAGATCTAAAAATTTTACTTGGTCTTTTGTTGAAAACCTTTGAGGGGTTCTAGAGAGGAGCTTGTATAGTGCATGGATCTTAAATAGATCTAACTTTTGGGGCAAATATTAGCTCTAGATATGATGTATAATATAATGTTGTTGAAGAGCCAATAAAATAACACTGTAAGGGTTTTCCAGCTTTTATATATGGTTTCAGCACCTCATATTGAGGAATTTTGTTCATTGGAGGCTTGTCTTTCTTGTTATGCATCTTATGGGCCATTTCTTACACATATTTTGTTGTTGTAATAAAATATGAAAGGTCTCCATATTGGCCTCTTTATATATAAATAATTATCTACAACATTTTTCCATTCTTTTGCACTATATTCTTGCTTTTCCCATTTGGGAATATTACAGTGGTATCGGAGCATAATCTTAGCACAACCTATGCATTCTAAAAGCCAATACATCTTCTGAAGGAGGAGAGCCTCTTACTAATAGAGAAAAGAGGTATCAAAGGAGAAGACATGGAAAATTTTATTATACAAATGACAATGAAGACAAGGGTAAAACCCCTTTATCTGGAGGTGAAGATGAAGAGAAGGAGTTCCCTAATATCCTTCTTATAGCCATGCAAGATATTGCTGGAGAGATCAAAGAGATGAGAATGGAAAAATTCAAGGAATCCCCTAAAGGATTTCATCATGGAGAAGGCTCTGGCATGTATCACCACTGGAATGATCAACCAGTGCATCAGCCACAAGTTTCCCAATGCTCTACCATGCCTACATTTTTGGTTGTGGGAAATGAAGGGTTTCAGGAGCAAGAATCCTTTGAAGACTATTTTATGGAGTATGAATCTCAAACTCAAAGGTTCAAAGATCACTTGATTTTTCAGGAGTTTTGTCAAATAAATGAAAATAGGAGACCAAGGCATCATGATAGAAGTGGTGGATTCATTCAGAATCATGATCGACCCCATAATATGGACATATTATTTTTACCCATTTTTTATCGGTCATCCAAGTGTTCTACCAAATCTTGGGTAGAAAAACGTGACATCTAATTTCAGTTGAACAAGGTTCCATAAATGGAAGCCATTAATATTGCAGCACTGCACCTTGAAGGTGAAGCACATGAATGGTGGTTCCATGGCTTGTATACATTGGTTCATGCCAATGTGACTACTTATTCAAAGTTCACTAGAAGGCTAGTGGAAAGGTTTGATAGAAGAGATCCTGAAGCACCATTCATGTGGCTTGCAAAGTTGAAACAATCAAGTAATGCAGAAACTTACATCTCTAAATTTTTAAGACTTTCTGTAATGGTTCCTGATTTATCTACAACAAGAAGGGTGTACATGTTCATTTATGTGTTAGATGAACCTCTTCATGGGTTGGTTAAGTCTACCAAGCCCACTACCCTACAAGATTCCATTGAAAGGGCTAGAGACCTTGAAGATGCGTTGCCAAAAGCAAAGGCAACATTTCAACATAAGCCCTGTTTTCCATCAAAGGGAAAAGAAGAAAGGACTTCTCCTTCAAAGGAGAGCTCATACAAGAAACCTCTCGATGATGATGTCCAGAGAGATCCAAGAAGAAGGAATATTTTCTTCACTTGCCAAGAATCATGGGCACCTGGACATAAATGTACAGATGGAAAAGAACATTACATAGAGATATTCTCAGATGATGAGGAGGAAGAAGAAGAAGAAAAAAGGAGGGGTCACAATGCTGACATAGCAGGAGATGATCCACCATCACATGGAGGTGAGGATGGAGAAATTGCTCCAATTAGAAGCACTCTTGCATCCTTAAGAGTGATACCCAATTATCATGAAACTTCCACACAAGGAACAAAGATGAATTTGTGTAGTGGAAGTAGGGATTTAATGATCCCATATATTATGCACATGGGAATGGTCCATGAGACATCACTATCTTGTGGTAAACCACCTGGGAGGCCACCTGATCCAGATTTTGTGAGATATGTCTCACATATTGATGCTCCATTCCTAGATCCAGGAAGGATGGAAGCATTAGAAGACCAAGATACAACGCTGAGAGTCTTGAGTAGGTTCAAAGAGGAGTGAGATGTTCTTCCACTATCACCATTACCCACTATCTCATCTCATACTGCACTGAGAGAAAATGATGCAATATTGGAGGATAACACAAACAGTAGTAGTAGGTTGTGTGAAGCCTCATAATCTAGCATGAAATTGTGTAACAACAAATCATGAATGACCAGTGAAACATAGAATGGAGGGGTTGTTGATTCCAACTCTTCTACATGTGGGCCAAAAATCACCATGGGTCTTTCTTCCTGGAGATTGAGACTGTCAGGGAGAGGGACTACACCATGGGGGAGCATGAATTGGGATACTTGAGCTTTATATGAAGGTTGTTTTAAAAGTTTGACTAGGGGAAAAAGGATTTTAACATTTTCTAACTCATTCTGGAGGTTGAAGACTACAGGATTATTTTTTGTAATGACCTATTTTTTTTGTTCTTTAGGAGGGATGGGTGAGTTTAAGGCTGCAGCAGAAACCTTATGATTTACAGGGGGATCGGGGACTAACCTTGTGGAGGAAGAGGCAGTGGATTTTTGATGCACGAGATCCTCTATGGCTTTTTCCCCTTGCTAACAGAATTTGGAGGCGTTTGATCTTTCTGTGTGGATTATCCCTCTTGTTCTTGTACATGGGTTTTCTTTGTAGAGGATCTGAGATCATACTTTTTATGAAGCTGGTCTTGCATGAAGTCTACAAATTGTCTATAGTAATCATCAATATCTAGATCTTCTGGGGACACTTCCTTATTCTCTTGCTCTTCTTGCAAGGTAAGATCTCCCTCCTAATCTTCTAAATAAGTAATAAATTGATCCTCTTGATAGTCAAGATCTTCCTCAACTTGTCCTTCCATTTTCCCTTCCAAATATAAATGAGTTTGGATGTGATCTTGCTGCGCCTTTCTATCCCACTGTAGTATTTTCAGTGGTGGTTTCCAGCACTGTGGATTGAAACCTCAGTTAGGGGCCATCTATTTGGGTCGAGAAGTGGAATTCTTAGCTTCCAACTCAAGCTTCACTAGCTCGTTGGAAATGTTTTTGATCATCTTGTTCATCTCTTCGATCCTATACTTTGATGCTTCTCTTTCTTGATTAGAGGAAGAGGATTCTTCCTTACCTCTTCTCTTGGTATCATGCTCTATTATTCCTTTGGATTTTCTAGTAGAGGAAAACTTTGATTCTACCTCTAGGGCATCTGTCTAGATCTGATCCAGGGAGGTAGACTTTCTTTCTCTCAAAGTGAATCCAAACTTGAACTCAAATTCTCCAGCAAAAACTACTTTGGTTGTTTCTTGAGGAGGCTTCATCTCAGTAGGTAGGTTATTATACAACTTATTTAACCTCTTGATAAATTCGGTTACATCTTAATTATGCTTCTTTTTCAAGGCATTGAACTTTATGAGGATGTAGTCGTGATCCCTATTTTCTCCCCATTTTTGAGTAAAATAATTTTCCATTTCCTCCCAAGTGGTGATTGCATTATCATCAAGAGTTTTAAACTATTTTCAGGCTTCTCCATCTAGATACTGAACGAAAAGCCTCAACATGACATCCAAGTGCTCCACATTTACATTTTTAGCAAAGGCGCAAAAGTCCTCGATATGCTTTTGATCAGAAATGTTGTCTTCCCCGATGAATATGGGCAAGAGCTTTAAATAATCTTGAGGCATGTCCTGCAAGACTTGTGGTAAAGCCAACGAGGTATACTTATTAAGGACGAATCCAGACACAACCATGGGGAGCGGTGGATTCTGAGGAAGATTCTGATGGATGACAATAGGTATATGCTGGGAGGAGATTTGAAAGTTAACCTGAGATGAGCTCTAGAGTATGGTAACTTCTTTGACTTCCTTGGCCTCTGGGGTGGGATGCAAAGGAATCATAGAGGTATTTACTGACTCAAATTATTGTTTTATCTTAGAATGGTCTAAAGGAGAGTTATCTGGGGGATATTCAAGTACTCGGACTGTAGACTTCAGATTTCTGAGATGAGGATGGAGAATATTCTAACGAGAATGAGGGTAGTTCAGTTTGGAATAGTTGCTTTTATTTCCAAATTCTCTTAAATATAATTTTTTTAGGATCAGATATAGACAGGGTTCTCAATTGAGAGGTATCTGACCTACGATGTGGCTTGTTGTAAGCTAGGATTGCGGCTGATTTAAATTTAGCTAACAGTGGAGTTTCCAAGGTGAGGGCTATGCAACTCTCAACCCTTCGTGCTCACCTGATTGAAGGGTGAAAACAATGTTGTATTCCTGGGGAAATATTTTCAACTTAGTTCCCTGGTAACGACACCAAAAAGATGTTGTCACTACTAGAGACAACCTTGAGTTTCTAAATACTAGTACCTATGAAACCTTAGAACATGAGGTCTTCTAGGTTCTCTTCATTTTCTTTAACAGGAACCTCCTGATATTAACTAGATGGAAATATTTAATAAGTGGTTTTGGATCACAAGGGGAGCAGAGTAATACATGAGAACTTTGATTGTAAGGAGAGAGGCTTTCTCAAAATGGGCTTGTGGCTGTCATGAAATAGAATTTGCTGCAAACAGGGCCGAATTTGAAAATAACGAACAATCATTAAGGTTAATCAGGATGAAGACCATGAAGAATGAGTGTGGTAAGTCAGAGTGAGGTGAGCTTACGAGATGTAAGAATCCACCCTTCAATGACTTATGAGGAAACAGGTGAAGAGAAAGAATTTGAAACGGAAATCATGCACCAAGCCTAATTAAGGCAGTATTATAGATCATCATACAAGTATCATTCAATATAAATTCATACATAACCTATAATCCACCCGCATTCTGAAAGCGTGATTAAAGGAAGGAAAAAATAATGGAAAAGAGCGTTAAATTGAACCAAACACAACAGAAACATACATAATGTTCATAATTCCAGTAGGAATCCATTCTTGCAACAAATGGTCATTATATTATTCTTTAAAATGGATCTTCAGATATACATTAAGAGAAAATATCAAAACTACAAAATTTGTTATGCAGACTATACACTTCCAACTTTCAGAGAATTTAGAACCTTTACTTAGTTTGCAATTGGGCCTTCTATAGATATTTACATGAACAACGTGATCAACTCTTTCTTCATACAAAATATTCCCTGCCGATATTACAGTTTCCCATATAAATAAAAAATTATGAGGCATAACGACATCTCATCCGAACCAGTATGGTCCGACACAGACTATAACAAGAGCGTAACAAAAAATACGAAATGCAGAGAGTGTGTAGGGTGAAATCAAGATTTCACCCATTTTTACATTACATAGAAATTGAAAATAAAAAATTAAACAAAGGCCGCATGGGCCAAATCATGATATCCATTAGTTGGTATGACGAGGAGTGCTGAAGCCTTCTGGACGGCGTGGTTGGACTGAATACACGGAGGAGCCATGCTGATGAGGCGACGGGGGTGGCAGTTGCTATGAAGTAGAGAAAGTTGGACAATTAGCGAACTCATAACACTTTTGCCACAAAATTCCTCCGGGTAGTGGTGTTGTGGTTTAGGTCTCAAACATAGACTGCAATTGTGTAACCTCCATATAATCCATGCGGACCACAAATAATTTCTTAACTTGACATAGAAGGAATAATTCCTTACCAAGTGCAGCTATTATGGTCTCTACTTTTAACCGGGAGGTTTTCTCTAGCGTTATGTTTTCCTTGCACATGATTTCTGACATTGTCTGATCATAGAACGTTAGGGGAAATAGTGCACATGACTGTGGATCCCAGCATGGTTGGAGGCCAGCTTCTACCAACTTGCGCCACTTTTGATTTAACTTTTCCACTCCCTTTGATACCAGCTCTAAAAATCCCAATGTGTTCACGCGTGCATTCTCTTTCTCAATCATCTTACTGGCATCCATAACTGTCTTGAAAAGGTCGATCACTCCCTATGTGCACAATTCTTCAGTTGAGAGATCATTGAGGTATCTGATATATTTATTTTCCATTTATGCCTTCTCTTCTCCTTCCCTGCGTCCAACCTCCGATTGGGCCTTAAACTCATGAATGGAAATATTCTTGACATTGATCAACACAAGAAGCTCCCAATGTTTCTTGACCTCCGCTATGATTCCCCCCCATACAAGTCATCTTGCTTCTATGAGTGACATGTTACCTTTGATCTGACCTTTTAAGTCTCTGATAGACTTCTCATGCTCCTGAGCTTCCTTGCGGAGGTTCTCAACCTCTTTCTATAGGGATGAAATCATCCTCTAATTTTCTACTTGTGTGGCCTAGCCCTTGTCTAAGAGCCGACAAATGGAGTGGGTCTCATCTTATGACATCCTTAAATCGTTCAAGGCCTTGGTGAGCTACTCCGGGGAAGTCTGGGGATCTCTTGATATAGGAAACACACATGTATGCCCATCCCACTTAAGTTGCAACTCTGACAACCTCTCCTTGAGTCCAGCAATATCTTTATCCTTTTGAGCATTCTCTTCCTTCTTTTGAGAAAGGTAATCAGTGAGAACCGACTTCTCCCTCTCTACCTGGACCAGTTCCTCAGTCTGAATATGTTCAGAGTGAGGCATATTTAGCTTTATTCTCAACTCTTATACCTCCAAATCTGATTTGGTAAGGAGAGCTTGTAATGTTGCATTGATATCAATCCCCTTTCCTCTTATCATTTTCTTAGTGTTCTCTAGCTGAGTAGCGACAACATTAGCGCTAATCCTTTCTCTTCATTGGTTTTCTTTCATTTTCTTCATCTTCCTTTCAAGCCTCTGTAGGGAAACTGTATGCTTCACTACCTCAGTCCATAGCATGTCTCTGATACACTGGTGCAAATCCAGAGTCAGGGGAATGTTGTCCAGATTTAGAATTATTTCTAAAGCTCTTTATTGGGATCCAAAAGGTTATGGCTGCAAAGATGACTACTGGATGGCCAATATTAGTTGTTCATTATCCATATCTAGAACTGAGGAAATCATAGTATGGTGTTTATCCACAAACTGAGAAATTTTGGCCCTCAACCTTTCCCATGCAAGCTTGTTCTCGGTCTCGATCCCATCCCTTGCATCATGTCTTCCCAATGTGACTGCCTATGAAAGCTCTGAGGGGGTTGAAGATGAGGCAGAGTCGAAAGAGAGTAGAAAACCTGGCTTGCCTTTGTCAGGAACCTTGAGCACGGGGACCTCATTATCAGATAGCTCAGCCTCTAGGTCATTTGGCCCTTTAGTTCTCTGTTTTTTACTAGGGTGAGTTTCCTCATCAACATCCCTAACCTCTTGACTTCTTGAGGGGTCCCCCTGTTCTTTCCCTTCTACCTCAATGGGCACATTATCTCCTTTTCCTTCGGTAGCTAAGGATTCAACTTCCATCTGTGTATCTAAAGGCCACGTATCAAAGTTAGCTTTCCATTCGATGAGAGGCCTAGGTTCATGCACATATGTTGTAGATTTAATCTTCTTCTTCCTATTTGTGAGGAACCCCTTAGGATCATAGTTCCAGACATATCCTTGAGGTAAATTTATCTCTCTTAACATTCTTTCCATAGTGGAGAGGGCATGCCTTGAATTAACGGTGAAAGAGCCTATAGAGTTTGGGAGTTTGAAGATGTACCCATTTTTAGTGTGTACGAAGTGGATTTGATCGGCACTTAAGACCTAACAGATAAAATCGAGGGAAAATATCCTCATGGATGGGAACACTGGAATGTGATAAGGGGATAATTCAGCACCGTAGACCCTGATATCGATGTGGTCTTTGAACAAGTACCAATCGCTTGTGCAATCCATGTCATTGAACTAGAGCCAATATTTTTGTTCAGGAAAAATTCTTGGTGGGGTGCTATTGTGTATGATGGCATAGGCTATGGACATGAAATCGTTAATGAATTTCGCATACCCCTTCCCCTCTGGATGTTGGAAAAATTTCAGATTCCAGTCGATAACAGATTTGGATTGGGCGTTTCTCCTGAAGAACCTGTTCAAGCCTAGACCTTCAAACTTATCCGTGTGCTCAAATAAGAATAGGTAAAAATGGAGGGAGAGATATTTGAAATAATAAGAGGCAGACATCTCTTGAAACTAAGACTTGATAGATGAGGCTAGAAAGGCAGGGATATCGAAAAGGATCTCAAGGATCTCAAGGAGATTTTCTTATGATTTGAGGGGTAATCTCAAGGGATATCCAAAAGGATCAAGGGATATCCAAAAGGATGTGTCGTCGGTGAAATTATATAATATAGACCTGACTCAACAACCCTAAAGATATCCTTGCCCCTTTGCCGATAGTCAAAGAGCTTGGCTCTGGTGCAGGCCACATTGAAGGGATAGACTTGGTCATAGAGTTGGGCATGAGCATCAGTGAGGGGCTCGGGTCCAGGAGTAGTCCTGGCCTCATGGGTTTGGGGGGTTTCGAGCACAGAGTATTTAAGTTTTTTCATGATAATTTGAAATAAAAGTAAAATGGAAATAGCGAAAGGGAAAACGATGAAATACTTGAAATAACAGTGAGGTAGCAGGGAAAAATGACGTGAGAGTCAAAGCGACCAGAACTTGAGTTTTTAACCTACTTGATAGAGAGAAATACCGGTAAATAACCAATAACATTTCACAATCTAGAGTAAAATACACTACGGAAAACATGGTTTCACAGAGTATCGAGGCGGGGTGACACTTGTAGGGCTGACTTCGTAAGGACGTCGACAATGAGACACGTGGCACTAGGTGCTTGGATGGTAGTAGCCATGTAGGTTGGGGCCATGTGCTAGATAGGGCAGGTACCGACCTTCGTACCACCTCCTAGACTTACCTTACCATGAAATTTCCTGAGCCAACTATCGATCGTGGCGAGCCCTCTCGATTTTCAATGAGGTGGGTAGAGGCCTCCGTCCCCTTTTCTTTGCCCCATGGAACCATTCTGATTGGCCCAGAGGATGGATGATGTCACCTCCTCCGGGGGATCAGCTTCGACCACCTTAGCATCTTTCAGACGTCGACGGAATGGTTATTGGCCATCAATTCTTGGCGCATGTTTCTGCCGTGGGAATCTGTGCACTGCCTTAGTGAATAATATATATGGTATCACCATTCTCGTTCTTTGAAATTTGCTTCTATGATCTTTACTGTTCCCCATCCTCTTAGTCTGCGTTCTTATTTTCGTTTATGCGACAACTCCTTTTCTTTATTGGTGAGGTTAGAAGCCAACAATCATAATAGATAGTTAACTGGAAATAAGATTGAAAAAATTTGGCAAGGGTTGCAGAAGTGGAATAAAGGAAGATGGATGGGGTCTTCAATGATGGAATTAGAGGAACACCACATGTGAAATGAGAAAACATGATTTGTAGGATCTTCTCCCAGATTTAATTAAAACTTGGGTGTATCGAAAGGAATTTTGGTAGTCATAACTAGCCAATTGGGGTTATGGAGAAGAGGATCATTGATCAACTGGTTAAAATCGAGGAGATTCAAACTAGCCATGAAGGGTAGTGATGGAGTAGGAGTGACCATACTGGTAGAGGTTCCACTGGTGGTATTACCCAGGTTATCACCTCAGTTACCACCTTGGTTTCCCACACATGCGTTGGTGCCTAACATGGTGTCGGTAGGAGTTTGATAAGACAAAGAATAAAAGGAAGAATTGGATGACTCAGTAGAACGAGAGTTAGAACAAGGACTATATGGAGGTCTAGGAGGATGAAATATCAAAAAATGGGGAGGAGTAATATGTCCTAATGGGAACTGAGGTCGAAGGCCTCAAATTATCCGCAGAAAGAGCCTATGGGGCACAATGATGTAAAGAAAAATATGACACTAAGGACTAAAGGATAATAGGATAAAAAGAGTAACAAACAATAATAAAACACCTAGTGTAGTGGTGCCAAGTATAAACTGACTATATAATGATGCTACTCTAATAAAGGAAAGCATGCGCTATCAAATAAAATGACCTCTAGCATATATGTGATATAAAACCTAAATCAATCCTAAATCTATTTTTTTATATGGCCTTCCAAATAACTTCTTACTTAACGAAATATCCTCCTCGCAAGTACAATTTTTCCAGAGAAAGGTAGGGTAGAGAACCAACTGATTCCCATAGCTAGTCCTATAAGTTTTTTTCCTAAGATTGGTCGCTACGGTTACCTTCGTCCCATGGGGGTGGTCGAGCCTTGAGCTTCTTAGAGATCATCCACCGCACATAATTCCATACCATGGGTTGGGTATCCCTGAGGAGAACTACTTTCATGATGACCTATCCAAACCCCCTCTGAATCAGGTTTCTAATGCATTCTGTCTTTGGACCGTTGGATGGTGAAGGATTTTAAGCTCCCATCAAAGTAACCTTCAATGTCTCAATGTAAATTATTTATGGGTGCGTTTGGAAGCCTATCCCACTGATCCTACACCTAACTACACATATTGTCTGGCCCTAATTCCTAAGTGGGCTTAATTTATGTGCCTTATGATATTAAATGTGGTGTGTTTCAAGTCTTATATTGACAATGTTAACCAAGCTCATGTTCGACTAGGGTGGGAAAATGTGTGTGAAAAAGTGTGTTTAGTGTATGAGTTAATTGAGCATGTTTGATGATGTCATGTGTTGTTGAAATAATGTAAATAATGTTGTAAAATGACACTAAAATAAATAACCAATCAAGCACAAGCCCCACCCAAAGAAGACTGTCAAACAATAAAATAAGGAGATGAAAAAAATATACTCAATAACACACAAAACTCCTACAATATCTAATGTCAAAGGTATTGTGATCTAAAGGCACTAAGCTACTGAAAATGGTGCAGATAAACAACAAAAATTAGAGGTGAAAGCTACAACAAAGGATAGGAAAGAAGCTCAGAAACTAAGGAAAATCAAGGGGCCCTAAGGGGGAAGGAAAAAAAAATCAAAATGGATTAAAAATGGTGAAATAACCTATCCAAAAGGGTTTAAATAAAGTGGACCAAATCCTCAAAAATAATGGCTAAAGACATTGAAGCCCTACACTGCTCACTCAACCAAACTCTTCCTAAAATGGTGGAGGTGTAATCCAAACCCTAGGCGGTTTTCTCTACCTCAAATAGAAAAAATAAGAGTATCCAGTCCTAAGGGATACTAAAACAAAGGTGAAAAACCCTTCCTAGTACACACATAATGCTCTCAGCAATTCTAGACAAAATCTGAAGAATTCTCAAAAAAAATTCAAAACATAGGTACCGACTTGAAACAGGTGTAAAATGTAGATTTTGGGACACAAAGTACGTTCTGCAGCTCATAGCATAGATCTCGGGTTGAAAATTATGTTTTTCTTCCGGGACTCTTGGTCAGCAGATATTACACATATGTTGGCACCTCTTGCTCGGCTGGTACTTGTGACTTGTGGAAAAAAACTAGAAAACCACCAGAATTTGAAAATTTGACAGAAAAAGGAAATAAAATCTATAAATATAAATGAGAGGCTAAAAATAACTTCAGAAAACCTAAAAAGACTGAAGTTTCCATAACCTAGGAAATTGATTTGTTACACCAGTGGATTCACCATTTGTTAGTATGAAATTTCTTGGAAGGTGTACCAAAAAGATCTCACTTAATTCATAGGCGATTAGTGACTATAACAATAATTGTGGTTGCTTATACTTCAAATATGCAATAAGAATGTGAGAAAAACCTGCAGAAAAATATATGTATGCATTCTAAAAAAATAAACAAAAAAATAAATCCTATGTAATAACCCAATTTTGGAAATGCATTTAAATAAGTAAATCCTTTATTGATAGTACCTAGTAAAGGATATTTACAAAAGGGTCGTAAATCCCTCTCTGTGGGATGAGTCCTTTGATTTCCTTCCAATACCTTTATTTAGAAATAATTAACAAATAAAATCATTTATTAATTATTTCACGAATATTAAGAAAGGTGTGGAAATGAAATAATTGTTAAATAGTGATTGAAGAATTACTCCAATAATGGAGTTAAGGAATAATAAATAAATAATAATTGATTTAATTATTCCTAGGTTATTTATTCAAATGTGAAAAGGAATATTTATCAAATAATGATTTAATAATTATTCCTAGAGAAAATTAAATAAATAATTATTTATTCAATTATTCTCATAGTTTTTTTTAAATTTAAATCAGAAATAATTTAATAAAAATGGTTTACTAAAATTTCCTATAGTGAAAGTGATTTTAGTATGGTAAGATTAAAATTACATGATGTATTTTGATCTACCTAGTTATAAAGGGCTAGGTGATCATTTTTTGGTTATAACATAGTTTTTCTATCATACAGTAACACTAATTCCCCTAGTTAGAATGTCTTTTACCTAATACACCTTTGATACCAAGATTTATCCCGTACCTTTTGCACTTTTTGATGGGATCCTATGAGCAACTGATCCTCTTCCAACTATTGTTTCTTTTAATCTACATTCTACTACGATGAACTTTTTCATTTGTGTATAGGAAAATGTGATCAAGTGCGACACTAAAAAATCCATCGGCATTACCCCCTATTATCTGTATGCCAGGATAAAAGGTGTGTGTCCTATCAAGCATTTACAAGTTGTGTGCTATTCCTAGAGGAAAATTGGAATGAAAAGGTCCCAATTTAGTTTTTTTATGTTTCATACCTTAGTAAGCACATAATAATCTTAATGGAATATACTTTTCCATTAGCTTGCGAGTGATAAGGTATACTCTTTTGCTGATAAATCTCGAAATCCTAGGTCAATGTCACGATGGTCATGTTTACAAAATGTCCCTTGATCACTCATTAGAATTCCTGGGTATGAAAACATAGTAACAACAATATAAAATAGAAATTGAAAAACAATTTCAATACTGTAATCCTTCATGGGTGTTACTTTAGCCCATTTGGTTAAATAATTTGTAGCAGTGATGATATGCCTCACACCTATTCTCTTTAAAAATGGGTTGATAGGACCCACAAAATATGTGGCACTTGTGAAGATGTCATAGTAAGATATGTGGGGACAATGAAATTTAATCTCTTATTGAGGGTCTACCTACCCACTAGAAAACATCACAAATCCTACAAAAATTCTTTGCATCAACATGCAATGTTTGCCACCATAGTCCCACATGCATGATCTTATACATGGTAGATCACCCTGCATATTTTCCTTCTGCAACATGTTCATGTGACTCAGTTAATATCATTGGGTTCTCATGTTGAAAGACACTTCTTCTTAAAACTTCATCACCCCCGAACTTATATAATCAACCTGGGATTAGTTGATACTCTACATCTTTAATGACTAATTTATTTTTCTGCATGATAGTGTACTCAAGTGTCATAACTTTCACATTAAGTAACTGCACAATCTCTGCAAAGTAGTTGTCTTCCATTATAACCAAAAAAAATTGCTAATTTGATAAGTTGTCTTATAAAATATGAGCTTCTTCTCCTGTAGAAATTCTAGAAAGATGGTCTACCCTTGAATTCAAGCATACATGTTTGACAATTAATTCAAAATTGTACTCTTGGAACACTAACAACCATAAAAAAAATTCTCCCCTAACTAGTATTATGAAAAAATGGTACACTAATTTGTACAAAACATAAC
Organism: Pinus albicaulis; assembly: GCA_034641835.2. Lineage (NCBI taxonomy): Eukaryota > Viridiplantae > Streptophyta > Pinopsida > Pinales > Pinaceae > Pinus > Pinus albicaulis. The sequence continues at coordinate 726,275,085 of CM076572.1, read as the reverse complement.
ACACTCAGAGTAAGTAATATGAATGTGCAGAGGACACATTTTGAGATGGAAAATTTATGAAAATAAAAAATCAAGAGTTTTCTCTAAAGTTGACTTAAAAAATTAACCGTTGCGGGTGCTCGAAAGATGTTGTCATATTCCCAAATGGGAAAAGCATGAATATAGCTCATAATAATGGAAATAGCAGCAAGTATTAACACATTACATGTGAGAAAAATGATAGATCCATGGTATTATGTATAACATCAATATATAAGTACAATATCTTGGGGATCAAGCCCCTCAAGATAGGAAAAATAAGCCTCCTATGCCAAAATGCACCCAAAAACAACTAATACACTGCTACACAAAGTACTGAAGCAAGCAGAGTGTATTTTTAATGACTAATACTGTATTTGGGACATATAAATAAATGGATATAAAAATATCATGCACATACAAGGCCAAAAATGGAGATCTATGCTCCCATACACCTTTCCAAGACAGCCCAGGAAGGGTTTCCGGAAATATCCAAAATATAAATGGTGGATCTAAAACCCTAGGGCTAAAGATGCACTGCAACTAAAGCACAAAAAAGGAGGTGGCTGAATCTGATCTAGATCTGAAATAACTCCTCCAAATAACCCTCTAAATGAAGGGTTTATCCCTTCAATGGAAAGAAAACACCCCAAATGGAGCACTAAACTTGCCCTTGCAATAGCTCACTAAAATAACACAGATCTAGACTGGAACTACATTGTAGGGGATAAAATCAACTTGGCCTGATGCCAAATATGTAAAATAAGCCCAAGGGGCTCCTTTACTAGTCTCCCAATGGAACGAAACCTCCCGCCACTGCAAAACTAGCTCATAAAACACCCAACAAGATCTTCCACTACTGCACCATGCAACTCAACACATATCTCAATAGAAACTGCATTGTACCACAAGACTGAAGCTTTGTTTGAAACCTGAATGTGGAAATGTAGTGAAAATCTCTTCTAAGAGGCCTCTCAAGGATAGAGGTGGGATTCTCGATTAGGAACACCTAGTGCTAAACAACACTGAAATCTTAGGTAAATAGCTGAAGAAAGCTTATATGTCTAAACATACCATATAATAAAAAACATAACATATCATAACATGAATAATATGGTTGTTGTCCTCTTTATTTTATAAGAAATGAGCTTCCAAACCCTAAGCCCCAACCATTAATGACACTACTTCCATGCAATGTGTCTCCATCTAAAACTACGTTGTCCCTCATTGAATGCCACTCCTCCATGATAGAGTTGTTGATTTGGTCAAGGTTGACCCAGTCCACATACTTTAGCCCCTTTTCACACCTAAGGGTGATTTATTAAGCTGAAAATATGATCCAATTTCACATGAGAAGTGGCTTTGTTCCTAATAAATATATTTATGGGTCTCCTACCCACTTATTCATCAAACAAGAAAGAAAAAATAGATTTTAATATTTCAATTTAGCTGCATGCTAATTTAGGAATATTACAATCCTCCCCTCCCAAATGTTGCTTGTCCTCAAGCAACTGCAAGGATAGATGTGAAAAATATAGGAAACCTTCATCCCCATGTGAATCTCCATCCTCCAAGCTATCATCCATATAAAATTAATTACCCTCTAGAATGGTAATTCATTGAAAAACTCCTCCCATATACTCATGAGAGGCACCTCCCAAGTGCTCAAGTTACCCAATTGGCTCATCCGATATGGAAACAAGAGACCCAATGTAACAATCATGAATGGTCCAATTCTCTTCCAAAAATATGAAACATAATAACCATGGAGAATATCTCTCCCAAAGGGCACATCCAATCCTTCCATCCTCCCTCTAATCACTCCCATAAAAAGAATAAGCACATCATCAGTATATGGGATCAAAACCAGTGATACATAACCAATAAAATGCAATAATGGAGGTGGATCATAGTCCCACATGTGGAACCAACGCAGTATATCTCCTGGCTACCACAGATCATGATATGGTAAGTGGTTTCCCTACCACTTACTTGCTACCATAGTTTTATCACAAGTTCTGAAAAGGTGAGAAATGTTTGGTACATTTGGTGCACACCCAGAATGATATATCCTGTCCCTATATCTTCCTAGGGAGTGGCCTTGCTCAACATAGTTTATGGACCAAAGTTTACCATGAAGTTTATAAGGAAGAATTCTCCCCCTTGTAAAAATGGCCTGCAAATGTATGGTAAAGAAATGCAAATATTCATCATATAAATCATTATGCATAAAAAAAATATCTTTACCATATGCTCTCCTCATACAAATGGAGTGGTTCATATATAGATCCCTTCTCATTCCAAAAGAGGAAAGAGGTGGTTGCGATAACTCCTCCATAGAGTTATGTATCTCTACCATCTCCACGTGGTCCATGCATCTCCTAAAATTCTGAAATACCTCCTCTTCAAGGCCTTCCTAGGTAAACTCCTCCATGATAGTGTTGTATGACTTCATGGAATAAGTGTGGCTGAAGAGAAAATCTTCATGTGATCTTTGTAATAACTTCTCCTTGAGCTTGGAAGCTTTAGACAAGAATATCATACCATGATAGTATATGACCTCATCTCTAATTAAATATCCCTTCTCTTGTAGCCAGTCATCAAGTATCATACAAGTGAAAAGATCCTTGGAATAATCCACCAATAGCTAGGATTTACAGTATGGATCTATCCTCCAAAGTGACAATGCTGATGATCTATCATAGAAAGCATATGTCATGTATTTTTCCTCCTATTTGACATCTCCCAAGCCAAAGTGACATATTGGAAGTCTGCTATCCTCCCCTTGTTGCTCCTTCCTTAGTGCAGAATCTGAAATGAGAGTGGGTAATGACGATGTTGGGAGAATGTCTCCCTCCTCCTTGAGTCTACCCAAGAATCTCAGCACTGTACAATTACCTCCCATTGTTCTCACTCCTCTCGGATCTATGAGTGGTTCAACATGTTGATAGAACTCTTTGATCCTCTTCCAATCAGGGGGCCTCCCTGGTGGAATTCCTCCATGTAATGAGACATCAAGGCCTAGAGCAGGCTGCATATGTGAGTGGATTTATTTTTCCCTTCTCTCACTACGCATATTATCCTCCTTCTTTTGTGCATAAACCTCCTGAAAAGGATGGGGGTGTATGTTTCCAATCACTGGATGTTGGCCCTCCTCATCTTCTCCTACCTCCTGCAAGCCATCACAGTCTAAGGTGTCTTCTTTATATATAATCAACCCATTTACACCCAACATCTCCTTCATGTCAAGAGTCTTGATCACAAAGGAATGATCTATCATAGTGTGTGTCCCCAAAATTGTATTCAATGTTGGAACACACTTCCTCCATTTTTTTGTCTCATTTCCTATCAACATAGACACATGCTGCTCATGATATTCATATATAAGATCCCTTGGAACTTCTTGCAAAGATACAAAATCTCCTCTAGCTGAAGCAATTGCTTCATCTCCTTCTCCAAATAGAAGTAGATCTCCTCCTATTATCACAACACTGGAGGATCTTTCCATCTCTTCCTCTTCCTTCTCCTCATCAATGGAGAATACCTCATCATTAATAGATCCTTTGTCTCTATCTCCTCTTGAAGGCAGAATCCTCAAGTCTTCTTCTTGAGAAGAAAGTTCTTGTTGAACTGAGGATATTTCCCTAGGCAAAGAATGTTGCAGATCTTTAACCCTGTCAACAATGTTATGAAATGGATTTAGTTTCATGGATCCTTCCAACTCATGCAAAGGTTTTGGTTTCTTAGGCTTGGTTTTTTCTCCCAAGGAAATTTCAGATTGTTTCAAATCAAATATTTTCACTAAACTCCTAGTGAACTTTGCATAAGTAGATATATTTGCATTATTCAATGAAGAATATTCAAATATCCACCAGGCATAAGCCTTACCTTCAATATGTAGTGCTGCTAATTTAATGGATTCCTCTTCTGAAACTTGATGCAGCTGGAAATATGTGTCTAGCTCCTTTACCCAAGACTTTTTTGTGCTCTTAGGTGACCCATCAAAAGTAGGTAGAAACCCAAAGTGTGCTGCTTGCACCCTCTTCTTCTATTGTAGTTACTGGGTCTTCTATATTCTTTGAGTTGACAAAACCCTTGGAAGCTTAGATTCTCCTTGAAAGGCTTCTAGACTGAGATTCATATTCTTGGAGATAGTCACCAAGAGTCTCCTCCTTTGGTGTTTCTCCTTCTTCTTCTTCTCTTTCCAAGAATGTAGTCATGGTACCACATTGTAGATCTAATTTTGCGGTTGAATTCTCACACACATAATATGAAGAACTTGAGCTTTCTTCATGTGCAAATCTTCTTGAGGGATCTTCATGTATTTCCCTCCTCATTCCCTTGATTTCTCTTTTAAAATCATGCATAGTTTGGAGAAGAATTTATAAAAAAATCTTTCCCTCCATTTATCCAAATAATGGAGACTTGCATTTGTCTCTTCTATAAGCCTTCTCTTTTCTGTGAGAAGCTTCTTCTTCTTTTGATAACATATATGCAATGTCTTCACGCGCTGAGCCAAGATTATGCTCTGATACCACTGTAATATTCCCAAATGGGAAAAACAAGAATATAGCTCATAATAATGGAAATAGAAGCAAGTATTAACACATTACATGTGAGCCAAAAGATATATCCATGGTATTATGTATAGAAAAAATAAATAAGTACAAGATCTTGGGGATCAAGCCTGTCAAGATAGGCAAAAGAAGCCTCCTATGCCAAAATGCACCCAAAAATAAGTAATACACTGCTACAAAAATTACTGAAGCAAGAAAAACATAGTTTTAATGACTAATACTATAGCTGGGACATATAAATAAATGAATCTGCAAATATCATGCTCATACAAGGCCAAAAATAGACATCTATGCTCCCATACACTTTTCCAAGACAACCCAGGAAGGGTTTCTGGAAATATACAAAATATAAATGGTGGATTAAAACCCTAGGGTTGAAGATGAACTACAAAAAAATAACAAAAAGGGAGGTGGATGAATCTGATGTAGATCTTAAAGAACTCCCCCAAAGAATCCTCTCAATGAAGGGCTGATCCCTTCAATGGAAAGAAAACACCCCAAATGGAGCACTAAAATTTCCCTTGCAACAACTCACTAAAATAACGTAGATCTGGACTGGAACTGCGCTGTAGGGGATAAAATCAACTTGTATTGATTCCAAATATGTAAAATAAGCCCAACGGGCTCCTTTAATTGTCTCCCAATGGAAGGAAACCTCCCTCCATTGCAAAACTAGCTCAAAAAACACCGAACAAGATCTTCCATTGCTACACCTTGCAACTCAGCACATCTCTCAACAGAAACTGTGTTGTACCACAAGACTGAATCTTCATCTGAAACCTGAATGTGGAAATGTATTACAAATCTCTTCAAAGAGGCCTCTCAAGGATATAGGTGGGATTCCCGATCAGGAACACCCAATGCTAAATAGCACTCCAATCTTAGCTAAACAGCTGAAGAAAGCTTATATTTCTAAACAAACCATATAATAAAAAAAATAACATATAATAACATTAATAATATGGCTTCCATCATCTTCATTTTATAAGAAATGAGCTTCCAAACCCTAAGCCCCATCCATTAGTGAAACTACTTCCATACAATGTGTCTCCATCTAAAAATATGTTATCCCTCATTGAATGCCACTCCTCCATGACAACACTATTGATTTGGTCAAGGTTGACCCAGTCCACATGCTTTAGCCCCTTTTCACACCTAAGGGTGGTTTATTAAATTGAAAAGATGATTAACTTTCACATGAGAAGTGGTTTTATTCCTAATAAATATATTTATGGGTCCTCCTACCCATTTATTCATCAAACAGGAAAGAAAAATTAGATTTTGATATTCCAATTTAGCTGCATGCTAATTTAGGAATATTAGAGATGTTTTATTACACCCTTGTGACTTTTTGTTTGATATCCATGAGGATCAGAAAAAGATCAGTCAGCACCTCGGGAGGTGCATTAGCTTGAACATCATGCAAGCCCCTAACATGATGGCCTGACCATTTGAGCCTTGAGACTCAAGAAGCCTTAATGGTAGGAATATGGTATCTATAATCTCATTTATGAGCCAAAAAATCTCATTGATGAGATAAATTAGGGAGAGGGTGTTCAAAAATTCTATAAATGCAAGAGCATGGAAAGCCAAAATCAAGAAGAAATTGTGCATTATTATTCTACCAAAATTGTTCCAAAGTGATCAAGCATACCAATGCTAGGAGAATTCCAACATTTCAGAGAGTTTTCTTTGGTTCATTGAGGGAGAGATAGCTCGCAAAAGATATTGATAAAAATAAATCCTTGTTGAGAGATATTGAGCAACATTGCCTGAACATCTCTCTTCAAGTGTCCTTGAAATTAATTTGTAACTTTTCCATTACTAGCAATCAATAAAGAGGAAGCTTTTATTACTCCTTTGCTAATTTGTTTTGCTTTATTGGCTTGTTTCAATGTAATATTCCCAATTAGCCATGACCTAGTTGGAATATTAATTTTTGTTTTGCTACTTTTTTTTTGTGAATAAGAGGACAATGGAGGTCCATAAGTCTCCTTAATAATGAATAAATCAATGTCAATGTGAAAAGGATATATCTTGGCAGCTTAATTGAGCACCCTTAGGTATGAAAAGGGGCTAGAACGCCTTGACTGGGTCAACTTTGACCAGATCAACAGTGCTGTCATGGAGGAGTGGCCATCAATGAAAGACAATGTAGTTTTACATGGAAATGCTTTGCATGGAAGTAGTGCCATTATTGGATGGGGCTTAGGGTTTGGAAGCTCACAAATTATATAAGGAAGAGGATGGAAGCCATATTCATTATGTTTTTGTATATGATATTTCTGAATATATGGTTTGCTTAGACATATATCTTTCTCTAGTTGTTTAGCTGAGATTCAGTGTTGTTTAGCACTGGGTGTTCCTGATCGGGAATCCCGCCTCTTACATTTAGAAGCTCTTGGAGGAGTCTTGTACTACACTTTCCACTTTTAGGCTTAAGGCCAAGCTTCACCTTTCATTTACAATGCAGATCCTGTTGAGGGTTGAGTTGTTTTGCAGGTTTCGGTTGATCAACGGTTGTCATTGATGTCAACCCAAGCAGCTCTAGGGGCTAACCGAATATTTCACGGGAATTTTGACCTACCAAATTAATATATTCTGGGTCAATAATGATTTTTATGGTTTCTACTTGTCGAGATGTTTCCGTTGATATATGGAGCGCGATGTAATTCTTCACGGTTTGAGAGATATTCATGTTTGAAGTTTGTACCCCTAGTTAGTGGGCTAAAATCCCATGGGGTTGGGGCATGGGTCATTGAAAAGTCATAATTAATATTTTTTAAGCTCCTAAAATCCCTCCCACTTTCACTTGTTGGAGGCCCTCTCAACTTAATATTTTATATAAATTGTGATCTTCATTTCCTCCATAGGCAAGGGATTCGACCATATGAAACATGTCATCGTGGAATTTTCACTCTAAACTTTTTTCTACGAAGGTTCAGAAGCTGAAAGTTTAATGAGGCAAAGCTGAAATCCCGAGGAAGCTGTTGTAAAAATTTCAAATCAAGGTGCGCAATATTTTTGGAGATATGATTTGTGGAAGTCAGGGTTTTTGCAGGCTCCTGAAATTCATCTCAAAGAAGTCACCTTGGTAAATTCGTCATAAATCTCTCTTTGAGTATCATATTGGAATTTTGTAAAAACTGGCAGATATTGCACTGTCTCTACTTTTATATCTATCAATTTAAAATCCAAATGAAGAAACAGTGACACGTGGCACGCCGTACAAGTGTGCTCTGCTGAAACAGTCCATAGTTAGGGCATTATGAGAGATTGGGTATAACTCTCTCTTGAGGAATCCAAATTGGGTCAGACCTATGGAATTGGAAAGAAGACTCATAGGAATACTACAGGACCGAAAATAAGATATTGAGGATTTGAAATAACAGAGATACACCAGATTCAATATCGAGCTCCTGGAAGGCAAGAAAAATCTAGATCATGTGTTGTCAAGGGTTGCAAAGGACCAGACTTTCTACAGCAGAAAAGAAAAGAAAGGTGAAGCAAAGGGTAGCATGAAAAGAGAAACAACCAAGGTGCATAGCAACAACAATAATTTTATCATATGAAGTCTTCAAGTGGGTAGCACTGCATACAATCATTGTAAAGGTATCTTTGTACTATGTCATTGTAAATACATTATTGTAAAAATTGTACTAGTGTCTATTTGCCAAGGGTTGAAGAGGCAGTGTTGGGAGGTCTAGGATCATCATTAGGTGGTTGTGTCAAAGTTGGGGTTATTGTCTAGTATATCTTCTTCTTCTATATCATTCTATATCATTGTAAAGTGGACAATTTTCCCTGGTACGGGAGTCCATTCTTCTTTTATTCTTATATAGGGTGGTAGGGTGGTGCTAGGGTGAGTTGTAGCTCATTGGGTGTTGGGGCATCCATTTAGTTGACTACTGAAGAATCTCGGGCGTTGGAGCATCCATCCAGTGGGAGCTGGAGAAGAATGCTTTTCTAGATTCTAGGAAGTTGGAGCTTTATTTTCAATTAGAGTTGAATATTAAAGAATTATTAGAAAAGCATTAGGTGGTTTTTGTCCCAGAGTGGGTTTCCACCTTAAAAATTGTGTGCATTTTTGTTCCTCTTGTTTGCTGCTATCATTGTACAAACACTGATAATAATTGAAGATTAACTAATGCTCTAATTGAAAGAAATACTGATTCACCCCCCCTCTCAGTATTTCCAACAATTGGTATCGGAGCTTGGTTCCTTCAATAGCAGTTTAACAGCTGGAAGGAGGTCATGGAGCATACCAAGAATGGTGTACCTCTATTCAATGAAAATAATTATGCACTCTAGAAAGGAAGAATGGAGGTCTATCTCTTGGTGCAAGATTACGAAGTATGGGACACTGTTCAAAATGGATTTACATCAACCACGGATGAAAAAGGTAAGAAGAATTTGGTAAATGATGCAAAAGAAAAGAATATTATTATCAGTGGACTTATTGAATCTTCTTATCATAAGGTGTTGGGTTGTAAAACCACCAAAAATGTATGGGACAAGCTTGAGAATATATATACAGGTGACTCAAATGTCAAATAAGCAAAGCTTCAAATCTATAGAGAAAAATTTGAGCAACTTTGAATGAAAGAAGATTGAAACATTGTTGCATACTTCCAATACGTTGATGAAATAACCAATACTCTGGAAGGATTTGGAGAGCCAAGTGACGAGAAGACTATTATATGGAAGATTCTTAGAATGTTACCAGGGAGATTCAACCCAAAGGTATCGGTCTTAGAATACAGTGAAAATATGGACAAACTCAACAAGGAAGAATTACATGGAGTTCTCATATCATATGAAATGAGACTTGATGAAGAAAAGGGTACTTCAAATCTAGAAACTGCATTCGTTGCATCTAAGCAAACCAATAAGGACAAACAACCTTCAATTGAAATGACATGCACGTGCAAGTGTGAATAAAAGGGAGATGATGGAGAAGGTCTTTCAAATGAAGAATATGCTTACTTTATGAGAAAACTAAAACCTGGTAAGGGAAAATTCAAAGGTAAAATTCCATTAATATGTTTTGGTTGTGGGGAGGTTGGGCATTTCGTAGAAAAATGTCCGAACAAAAGTGATGGCAACTCAAAAGGAAAGAAAGGCTTTAAGAAATTCAACAAGAAAGGAAAAAATAAAGGATCCAAAAGGAAATTTCTCTCTAAAGAAGATAGCTCATCATCCGATGAAGAAAGAGACAGCAAAGAAGAAGCCAATGAGAAAGTATTGTTTATGGAAAAGCACAATAAACAAGAAGTATCAAACAATAAGAAGAAGGGTTGACCATAGAAGAATTTTATGAGGAAGCAATCAAGCTTATAAAAGAGCTTAATGCTGAGAATATATGTTCCAATACTCTTGAAGAACAAGTTGAAGGTCTCAAAATTGAGGTTGAAGAACACAAATGTATTGAAGAGTCACTTGAAAAGAAGTTGGAAGAAAGCAACCAAGAAAGGGAAGCATTAGAAGCCGAAGTAGTCTCGATGTGTAAGGAAGTGAAGAAGGGAAAAACTGTCCAAAACTATGCCAACAGTTCAAGGGCATTGGAAGAACTCATCAACAATCAATGATCTTACAATGACAGAACTGGCCTCGGTTACAAAGAAGAATAAGTAGGGCCTTCTACAACAAAATACAATGAACCTATGAGATCTGACATACATGTAGACTTCATTGGACAAGATTCGCAAGCACATCCTTGGAAGACGATTCCTCGATGAATATTTTCATCCAGGTACCAACATATTTTTGATGGCTATTGTTATTCATGTGGAAAATTTGGTCATAAAGCTATAGAATGTCACACATACCCTAGGAACCAATACAATTCCAAGAGATTATTCAAATATGAACCTCCCAGGGCTCAACAAAGCATCAATAGATTTGAACATTTAAGAAATAATATGGAATGTTACAAATGTCATAACTTTGGACACATAGCCAGAGACTGCATACTTGAAAATTCTCCAGAAGAATCTTCGAAGCCACAGAATGAACGAACATGGAAGAAGAAGAAGACTAATAATTGTGCTCTCGCTATCAAGGCTCAAAAAAATAAAGATTTTTGGTATGTTTACAGTGGTTGCTCAATGCATATGACTGGAGATAGAAGGAAATTTTTATCTCTGAAAGAGAAGAAGGATGGAACCATATCCTTTGGAAATTATGGATCTTCAAATGTTATAGGATCAGGTATCATCACGCTCGGAAGCAAAGATGTTATAGCCAAGAATGTTCTATTGGTCTAAAACATGAATCAACATCTACTCAGTGTTGGAAAAATGTGTGATCAAGGACACACAATGCTATTCAACTCCACAAAATGTGAAATCAGGAAAGGCAGGTATGGTAAAATTGTGGCTACAACAAGTTGAGCTCCAAACGACATGTATGTTCTAGATGAAGCAACTAAATCATGTCTACTAGCTAAAGAAGATGAAAGTTGGTTATGGCACAAACGAATGGGTCACATAAACTTTGACAATCTTGTTAGGATAAACAAAAAGGAAGCAGTATGAGAAATGCCGAAAATCTCAAAACCTTCCAACACGTTATGTGAGGCATGTCGGAATGGGAAGCAGACAAAAGTCCAATTTAAAACAAAAGAACACTTTGCATCACATCCATTGGAATTGATACATACTGATCTATGTGGTCCTGTGAGAACAAAATGCTTATACAGAGAATTATATTTCATGTTAATGATAGATGACTATACTAGGATGACAACCGTCAGTTTCCTAAAGAAAAAATCTGAAGAATTTGAGTGCTTTAAGATCTACAAGGAGTTGGTTGAAAATGAAACTTATTTGAAAATAAAGTGTTTAAGATCAGATAATGGTGGAGATTTCACTTCCAAATTATTTAAGCAATACTGTGACGAAAATGGAATAAAAAAGAAATTTTCAACAGCACGAACACCTCAGCAAAATGGAGTTGTTGAAAGAAAGAACAGAACCGTACAGGAAATGGGTAGAACAATGTTGAAGGACTCAAAATTGGATGAAAAATTTTGGGTTCAAGAAATTGATACGACAGTCTTAATTTTCAATCGAAGTCTTCTAAAAAATATTTTCAACAAGACTCCATATGAATTATGGAAAGGAAAACCAACCAATGTAAAATATTTCAGAATGTTCGGAAGAAAATGTTATATCAAAAGAGAAGATCAAAATTTGGGTAAGTTTGAATCACGTGTTGATGAAAGTATCTTTTTTGGTTACTCACACAAAAGAAAGGCCTATAAATTCTATAATATAAGATGAAAACAGATAGTGGAGAGCATAAATGTTACATTTGATGAAGATGGTGTTCTAGCAAGTAATGATGAGGATCTAGAATCTTCGAAACTTGAGACAGAGGCTAAAAAAGACACAGATAAAATTGTAGAACAAGAAGCAACTATGAACAAGGAAGAAGTAAACAATGATCATCAAGATATACCAGAACAACAATGGGAAGCTTCTCCAAGGAGAAAAAAAGAGTGGATTCAAAAGAACCATCCATAAAATAAAATCATTGGTGACATAAATGAAGGTTGACAGCTTCGTTCATCACAACAAGCTCACGTTGCTTTTCTAGCAACCTTTGAGCCTATTAGTTTTGAGGAAGCCAGCCAGAATGAACATTGGGTAGCAGCTATGAATGAAGAATTGGATCAAATTGAGAAGAATAACAACTGGGAATTAGTTCCATGACCAAAAGATAAAAATTTCATTGGGACTAAATGGGTGTCCAAGAACAAATTGAATGAAGATGGGCATGTTACCAGAAACAAAGCAAGAATTGTTTTCAAAGGCTATGCACAAGTGGAAGGAATTGATTTCGATGAAACATTTGCACCAGTTTCCAGAATGGAAGCCATCTAAACTTTTCTCGCCTATGCATGTTAAAGAAAAATCAATGTCTACCAAATGGATGTTAAGTCAACATTTCTTAATGGAGAATTAGAAGAATAAGTTTACATCGAACAACCTGAAAGTTTTCTACTATCACAAAAAGAAGACTATGTCTGCAAGTTAAAGAAGGCTCTATATGGTCTCAAGCAGGCTCCCAGAGCATGGTATGCTCGTCTTGATGGATATCTACGTCAACAAGGGTTCAAGAAAGGTACTGTTGATAGCAATCTTTATGTACAAATAGATAAAGATAATTTAACAATCGTTGAGGTATGTGTGGATGATATAATATTTGGTAGCAATGATGATCGACTAAGTAAGAACTTTTCTACAAAGATGCAAAGTGAGTTTGAGATGTCTTTACTTGGTGAGCTAACATACTTCTTAGGGCTTCAAATATCTCAGCAAGAGAAAGGAATATTTATATGTCAAGCCAAGTACATCAAGGAAATGCTTAAGAAATTCAAAATGGAATATTGCAAACCTGTCCTTACTCCGATGGTAACAAGTTGCAAATTGAGCATAGACGACTCATCTAAGGATGTGGATTAGAGGTTGTATAGATCTATGATTGGTAGTCTTCTATATGTAACAACCTCTCGGCAGATGTTATGCAAGCAGTTGGAGAAGTAGCAAGATTCCAAGCAGCACCAAAAGAATCACATATTGTTGTCGTCAAAAGAATTCTTCGATATCTAAAGGGCACAAAAGAATATGGCTTGTGGTATCCCAAGGGTAACAATATCATTATTCAAGCCTTTACATATGCAGATTGGGCAGGAAGTGTTGATGATCGTAAGAGTACTAGTGGAGCAGCATTCTATCTAGGTGGTTGTCTCGTATCATGGTTGAGAAAAAAGCAAAATTCAATCTCGTTATCTACAGTGGAAGCAGAATACATTGCAAAAGCATCATGTTGTACTCAAGTCCTTTAGATGAAACAAACTTTGCAAGATCTTCAAGTACAATTCAGTGAGCCTATTCCCATATTTTGTGACAACACTGGCGCCATCGACATCTCCAAGAATCCTATCATGCATTAAGAAACAAAACACATTCCGATCAAATATCATTTTATTAGAGAACAAGTCGCTGAAAATAATATCAAACTTGAGTATGTTTGTACAAAAGAAAAAATTGATGATATCTTCACTAAACCTTTACCTCGTGAAGCATTTCAATATCTTAGTCAAAAGCTTGGGATTCTCCCAAGTTCTCATTAGATTAAAGGTCTGCAGGACGGTTGTGTGTCAGCGGGAGTGGAAGTGCGTACAGGTCCGTAGGATGGTTGTGTTTCAGGGGGAGTTACCCTTTTACATTGATTTCAAAGGGGGAGAGAATTTTGTAGGAAGAGGTGCCATGATCGCAGGGGAAGTACTTGTGTTGCCATCAATGCCAAAGGGGGAGATTGTTGATCACCAGTTGTCATTGATGTCAACCCAAGCAGCACCAAGGGATAACCCAATATTGCATGGGAATTTTTACCTACCGAATTAATATATTCTGGGTCAATAATGCTTTTTATGGTTTCTACTTGTCGAGATGCTTCCGTTGATATATGGCTCACCATGTAATTCTTCACGGTTTGAGAGATATTCATGTTTGAAGTTTGTACCCATAGTTAGTGGGCTAAAACCCCATGGGGTTGGGGCATGGGTCATTGAAAATTCACAGTTAATATTTTTCAAGCTACTAAAATCCCTCCCACGTTCACTTGTTGAAGCCCCTCTCAAATTAAGCATTTATATAAATTGTGATCTTCATTTCCTCCTTAGGCAAGGGATTTAGCCATCTAAAACAGGTCATCATGGAATTTTCGCTCTAACACTTTGTCTACGAAGTTTCAAAAGCTGAAATTTTTATGAGGCGAAGCTGAAATCCTGAGGAAGCGGTGATAAAAATTTCAGATCAAGCTGCGCAACATTTTTGGAGATAGGATCTATGGAAGTTAGGGTTTTTGCAGGCTCCTGAAATTCATCTCAAAGAAGTGACCTTGGTAAATTCGTCATAACTCGCTCTCTGTGTATCGGATTGGAATTTTGTAAAATTTGGTAGATGATGCAAAATATTTACTTTTTTCTCTATCAATTTAAAATCCAAATGAAGAAACAGTGACACGTGGCATGCCGTACAAGTGAGCTCTACTGAAACAGTCCATAATTAGGGCATTGTGAGAGATTGGGTATAAATCTCTCTTGAAGAATCCAAATTGGGTCAGAATTGTGGAATTGGAAGGATGACTCAGAGGAATACTACAGGACCAAAAATCAGATATTGAGGATCTAAAATAATATAGATACACCAGATTCAATATCGAGCTCCTAGAAGGAAAGAAAAATCTAGATCATGTGTTGTCAAGGGTTGTAAAGGACCAGACTTTCTACGACAGAAAATCAAAGCAAGGTTCAAACAAGGGTAGCATGACAAGAGCAACAACCAAGGTTCATAACAGCAGCAAGAAGTTCATCATATGAAGTCTTCAAGTGGGCAGTACTACATACAATCATTGTGAAGGTATCTTTGTACTAAGTCATTGTAAATACATTATTGTAAAAATTGTACTAGTGTCTATCTACCAAGGGTTGAAGAGGCAGTGTTGGGAGGTGTAGGATCATCATTAGGTGGTTGTTTCAAAGTTGGGGTTATGGTCTAGTATATTTTCTTCTTCTACATCATTCTATATCATTGTAAAGTGGACCATTTTCCCTGGTACGGGAGTCCATTCTTCTTTTATTCTTCTATAGGGTGGTAGGGTGGTGCTAGGGTGAGTTGTAGCTCATTGGGTGTTGGGGAATCCATTCAGTTGACTAATATAGAATATATAGCATTGGAGCGTCCATCCAGTGGGAGCTGGAGAAGAATTCTTTTCTAGATTCTAGGAAGTTGGAGCTTTATTTTCAATTGGAGTTGAATATTAAAGAATTATTAGGAAAGCATTAGGTGGTTTTTTTCCCGGAGTGGGTTTCCACCTTAAAAAATGTGTGCATTTGTGTTCCTCTTGTTTGCTGCTATCATTGTACAAAAACTGATAATAATTGAAGATTAACTAATGCTCTAATTGAAAGGAATATTGATTCATCCCCCCCCTCTCAGTATTTCCAACAGTTGGAGCAGTGGAGACCATATTTGGGTCACCTCATTACTTATTTTAAGTGGAGAAGGCTTCCTTTCCATTGGGAGGATAGTAAGGAAGGCCATTGTGCATATTTTCATATCTTGGCTTTAGGCCATTCAGTTATTTTCCCCTACAGCGTAGTTTATTTCCAAATCTGCGTTATTTTATGGGAGGAGTTGCAGGGTGGTTTTGGTACACCATTTGGAGAGGAGGTTTGCTAGAGAAGTGATCATCCCTTGATCTAGAGCATCTATTGGAGGATTCTTCATTATTTCTTATATCATATCAGCCACACTTTCCAGATCTATATTTTGCAATGGATATTCAGCCCTAGGGCTTAGATTCCCATCTTGTACATGGTGTTTTGCTGAAAACCCTTAATGGGTTCTTCAAAGGAGGTTGTGTAGTGCCTATATCTGTATTATATCTATATTTTGTGGCATATATCAGCCCTAGATCTATTTTGTAATCATTTTCTATAGCAGTGCCATTTAAACAATGATGTAGCAATCTTCCAGCTCTTTATATATAGTAGCAACACCTCTTTTGAGGGATTTTGTCCATTTGAGGCTTGTTCTATCTTATTGTACATCTTATGGCCCATTTATTATGCATATTTTGATGTTGTTATAATGAATATAAGGTCTCCATGTTTGCCTCTTTCTTTTATATGATGTTTAACACTATTGTTCCAGCATTTTGCACTATATTCCTTCTTTTCCCATTTGGGAATATTACAGTGGTATCATAGCATAATCTTGGCACAGCCTGTGCATCTTGAAAAGCCAATATGTCATCTGAAGAAGGATATCCTCTTACTAATAGAGAGAAGAGGTATCAAAGAATAAGACACCGTAATTTTGATTATAGCAATGACAAAGAAGACAAGGGTAAAACTCCTTTATCTGGAGGAGAAGATGAGGAGAAGGAGTTTCCTAAGATTCTTCTCAAAGCTATGCAAGAAATTGCTAGAGAAATAAAGGAGATGAGGATGGATAGATACAAGGAATTCCCTAAAGGATTTCAACAAGGTGAAGGCTCCGTCATTTCTCATCACTGGAGTGATCAACCAGTGTAGCAACAAAAAGTTTCCCAATGCTCTACAATGCCTACATTCTTAGAAGTGGGAAATGAAGGGTTTCAAGAACAAGAATATATTGAAGAATATTTCATGGAGTAGGAGACTCAAACTCAGAGATTCAAGGACCACTTGAGTTTTCAAGAATTTTTTCAAATCAAGGACAATAGGAGACCCAAGCATCATAATAGAAGTGGTGCATTCGTTCAGAATCATGATGTACACCACACTATGGGCAGATTTTTCTTACCCAACTTTGATGGGTCATCTAAATGCACTGCCAAATCATGGATAGAGAAGCTTGACATCTACTTCCAGTTGAACAAATTTCCAGAGATGGAGGCCATTAAGATAGCAGCGCTACACCTTGAGGGTGAAGCACATTATTGGTGGTTCCATGGCTTGTCTACATTGGGTAATGCCAACGTGACTGCATATTCATAGCTCACAAGGAGATTGGTGGAGAGGTTTGATAGAAGAGATCCTTAAGCACCATTCATGGGGCTTGCAAATCTTAAACAATCAGGCAATCCAGAAACTTATATTTCTGAATTTTTAAGACTTTATGTTATGGTTCCTTATTTATCTGCACCAAGAGGGGTCTATATGTTCATTGATGGTTTAGATGAACCTCTTTATGGGTTGGTTAAGTCTACCAAGTCCCCTACTCTTCAAGATTCCATTGAAAGGGCTATAGATCTTCAATATGCCTTTCCAAAAGCAAAGGCAACATTTCAGCATAAGCCCTCTTTTCCATCAAAGGGAAAAGATGAGAGGGCTCCTATTTCAAATGAGAGCCAAAATAAAAAACCTCTTGATGATGATTTCCAAAGAGACCTGAGGAGGAGGAACCTTTGCTTCACATGCCAAGAATATTGGGCACCCAGACTTAGATGTGCAGCAGGAAAGGCACAATACATAGAGGTCTTCTCAGAAGATGAGGAGGAAGAAGAAGAAGAACAAGATAGTGGTCATAGCACTGGAATAGCATGAGATGATCCACCACCACTCGGGGGTGAGGATGGAGAAATTGCTCCAATTAGACGGACTCTTGCATCATTAAGAGTGGTACCCAACTATCATAAAAATTCCACATAAGAAACAGAGCTGAATTTGCATAGTGGAAGCAGGGACATGATGATTACATCTATTATGCATATGAGATTGGTCCATGACACATCACTATCTTGTGGTAAACCACATGGGAGGCCACTTGATCCAAATTTGGTGAGATATGTCTCACATCATGATGCACCATTCATAGATCCAGGAGGAATGGGAGCATTAGAAGCCCATGATACAGCGCTAAGTGTCTTGGGTCAGCTCAAAGAGGATGGAGACATTCTCCCACTATCATCAGTACTGACTCTCACAACTCATACTGCATTGAGAAGACATGTTGCAGGGTTGGAGGATGACACCATGATGGGGCAAGGAGACCATTCCTTGGCTATGGAGACTCATAATATGTTCTCATTTGAAGAGAAATATTCCATACATGGTAGAATATGGTGGCCACACATGCATGCTTTGGCTAAAGTCAGGAAGTTTTGGATGGATGATAGCTTCCCATGGGAGACTAACCTTCAAAAGCTTCAACCTTTACTTGAGCATGAGCATATGCAAGAAGAGAAATGAGAGGGTGATAACAACATCCCAATGAGTACCATTGGCATGGGAGATGTCAAGGAGAAGGGCAGCCATATGATAGATGTTATTTGTGATAGATCATCAACGCTATCATTATGGGAGATTGATCCATATTGGAAATCCCAACCGTTGGTGGATTATTCCATGGATCTTTTCACATGCATGATACTTGATGACCAGCTGCATGAAGAGGGCTATTCAGTCCAAGAAGAATTCATCTACTATCATGGTAGGATATTATTATCTAGAGCCTCCAAGCTCAAGGATAAGTTGCTACAAAATGCACTTGAAGAGTTCCTTTTCAGCCACACTTATTCCATGAGGGCCTACAACACCATCATGGAGAGCTACACTTGGGAAGGCTTTCAAGAGGAACTATATCAAAATTTTCAAATATGCATGAACCATGTGGGGTTGGAAGAGAGATATGACTCAATGAAGGAGTTATCACAACCACCTCTTTCCTCTTTTGGAATGAGAGTGGATCTATCTATGGACCACTCCATTTGTATGAGCATAATTGTTGGTAAAGAACATGCTTATGTACACAATGTTTCATTTTATGATTATTTTCATTCCTTTACCATGTATATGCAGGCCATATCTCCAAGGAGGAGAATTATTCCATATAATATTCATAACCAAATTTGGGCCATAAACATTTTTTATCATGGCCACTCCCTTGGAGGACATAGGGAGATATTGTATCACTGTGGGTGCACTCCAAAATCACCAAACATATCTCACACTTTCAGCCATTGTAATAATACTTAAGAAGTAAGTAAGTGGTGGTGAAACCACTTACCAAATCATTATATGATGCAGTCAAGAGATATACTACGCTGGTTCCACATGTGGGACTATGACCCACCTCGATTTTTTCAAATTTCTATTTGTATGTAATTAGTTTTGATCCCACACATTGATGATGTGCTTATTTTTTTTATGGGAATGATTGGAGGGAGGATGGGAGGAATGTATGTGCCCTATGGGAGAGATATTATCCATGTTAATTATGTCACATATTTCCGGGAGAACATTGGGAAAAACATGTTTATTTCATTGGAACTATTTTCTACTTTCGGGATGAATTATTTGCATATCATAAGAACTTTGGAGGATCATTTCATAGAGGGATGTATTGGTAGACACTTAGATTATGAGGGAGACTTATCGCATGTTGGTGTCACCAATTATGGAGGAGAAGAGTTGCAGCACTCACCTTGTCAGTTGCTTAAGGACAAGCAACATTTGGGAAGGGAGGACTGTAATATTCCCAATTAGCCATGAGCTAGTTGGAATATTAATTTCTATTTTGCTGCTTTGTCTTATGAATAAGAGGAAAATGGATGTCCATAAGTCTCCATAATAATGAATAAATCAATGTCAAAATGATATATCTTGGCAACTTAATTGAGCACCCTTAGGTATGAAAAGGGGCTGGAACACCTTGAATGGGTCAACTTTGACCAAATCAGCAACATTGTCATGGAGGAGTGACCATCAATGAAAGACAATGCAGTTTTACATGTAAATTCTTTGCATGGAAGTAGTGCCATTATTGGATGGGGCTTAGGGTTTGGAAGCTCACAAATTATATAAGGAAGAGGATGGCAGCCATATTCATTATGTTTTGGTATATGATATTTCTAAATATATGGTCTGTTTAGACATATATTTTTCTCTAGTTGTTTAGCTGATATTGAGTGTTTTTTAGCACTGGGTGTTTATGATTGGGAATCCCACCTCTTCCATTGAGAATCTCTTGGATGAGTCTTGTACTACATTTTCCACTTTCAGGCTTAAGGCCAAGCTTCATCTTTCATTTACAGCGCAAATCCTGTTGAGGGTTGAGTTGTTTTGCAGGTTGCAATAGTGGAGACCATATTTGGGTCACCTCATTACTTATTTTCAGTGGAGAAGGCTTTCGTTCCATTGGGAGGACAATAAGGAAGGCCCTTGTGCATATTTTCATATCTTGGCTTTAGGCCATTGAGTTATTTTCCCCTACAACATAGTTTATTTCCAGATCTACGTTATTTTGTGGGAGGAGTTACAGGGCGGTTTTGGCACACCATTTGGAGAGGAGGTTTGCTACATAAGAGATCAACCCTTGATCTAGAGAGTCTATTGGAGGAGGCTACATTATTTCTTATATCATATCAGCCACACTTTCCATATCTATATTTTGCAATGCATCTTAAGCCCTAAGGATTAGATTCCCATCTTGTACATCGTGTTTTTTTCAAAACCCTTAAGGGGTTCTTCAAAGGAGGTTGTATAGTGCCTAGATATGTATTAGATTTTTTTTTGTAGCATATATCTGCCCTAGATATTTTGTGTAATAATTTTCTGTAGCAATTCCTTTTAAACAATGTTGTAGCAGTCTTCCAACTCTTTATATATAGTAGCAACACCTCTTTTGAGGGATTTTGTCCATTGGAGGCATGTTCTTTCTTATTGTACATCTTATAGCCCATTTATCATGCATATTTTGCTGCTGTTATAATGAATAGAAGGTCTCCATGTTGGTCTCTTGCTTTTATATGATGTTTAACACTATTGTTCCAGCATTTTGGACTATATTCCTTCTTTTGTCCATTTGGGAGTATTATAGTGGTATCAGATCATAATCTTGGCACAACCTATGCATCTTGAAAAGCCAATATGTCATCTGAATAAGGAGATCCTCTTACTGATAGATAGAAGAGGTATCAAATAAGAAGGCACTGAAAGTTTTATTATACCAATGACAAAGAAGAGAAGGGTAAAACCCCTTTATCTGGAGGAGAAGATGAGGAGAAGGAGTTTCCTAAGATTCTTCTCAAATCTATACAAGACATTTCTAGAGAAATAAAGGATATGAGGATGTATAGATACAAGGAATACCCTAAAGTATTTTAACAAGGTAAAGGCTCTGGCATTTCTCATCACTAGAGTGATCAACTAGTGCAGCAACAACAAGTTTCCCAACGCTCTACAATGCTTACATTATTAGCAGTGGGAAATGAAGGGTCTCAAGAAAAAGAATACCTTGAATGAAAGTAGGGGAAGGAAGGTCCACAATAATTTTGTTTTTCATAGGGTCCACCAATAACTAATTTTTTCACAAAATGTGGCCCAACAAGATGCCAAAAGCTGAACAAAAAATGCATTTATTAAGATTTAGAGAGATCCACAATTGCTAAAAATTGTATAACATTAGCCACAACACTTGTATCTTCTTATAAAATATGCTTAGCACTATCCTGTCACCCAGGTAGACCATTAAAAAATTATGAATTAAATCCTTAAAGGTTGCAACTACATTTCTAGAAAAAATAAATGGTGCATTCTTCAAGAAAAATGGCATTACAATGTATTGGAAGCAACCCCACTCTGTTGCAAACATAGTCTTATGAAATTCTTCCTTAGTGATTCAGATCTTATGGTATCCTAAAATCCCATCAGTAAAAGAGTATGCCTCTTGACACTCAAAACTATCCAGGAATTTTTCTATGAATTGTGTGGGAAATGGGTCATGCATGCATCCAACATTAACCTTTCTCAAATCAATAAAAAAATGGATATTATATGTTTTTTTTTCTGAACTACCAGAGGACTTATCCATTATGATACCTCTATTAGTTAAATTATCTTCGCATCCAAAATTCCATCTAGCTTATTATTTACCTTCTGATTATATATACAATTAAGCCTCTAAAATATTTACTTCCCCAACTTCACATCTGGCTTTAGAGGAATCCACATCTCACCCAACTCCCCCAATATATCATTTATCTCAGCAAAGGTATGAGGGAATAAGTCCCGGTACTCCCTCGGTAATTTCATAATATTTTATATTATCTCATCATTACAATAGTTCCCAATTAGTGCCATATTTGGGTTGTCTTCACTAAAAATATTTAATTTCTTCATTCTAATATGTTTAAAATAATCCTCCATCCCTACCTCAAGTTCAACTATATTCCAGCTACAATATGATACCATTTTGTCTTTGGGATTTTCATATTCCTTAGATTCTCATCATCATCAACATCCACTAAAATATTGTAGTACTCTGTAAAATCTCTCACCTACTATGAATGTTGATGAATGAGGCATATCTACACCATCATCTACTCTAACCATTGCTCTGTTGAAAATATCTTCTATTTTAACACCTTCAATGTGTGATCCATTGCCTCATTTTCAACCATAAAACTAAAATTACCCTCGAAAATATGAGTCATCTCATCCCATTTTCCAATGCCTCTATGCACCTCCAAATCCACATACTAATTCCTAGGAATGGTATCCAAAGTATGCACGAATATTTGAACCTGTTTCTTTTGGTATATCCCCATTTTTTTATATGCTATAACACAATTCTTCACATGGGTTTTTGGGAATTCTAACCTACTGTATTTTACTCCTTTAAGTCTAGGATTAGACCCAAACTAGATAAATAATACCTTAATACACTTTGACCATGTTCCTAACTCAACCTTTTGTGCAACCCACCATCATGCAAGAGTGGCTGTCAGGGTTACATCCAAGGCTAGTAATCTCAAGTTCTTTGGCACCTTCTACTCAAACTCATAAAAAAGTATCCTAAAATATTTAAAAAATCATACCTTCAGGGATCAAGCACTATCATCCCGATCCAATTTACTACATAGGTGATATGTGTGCACCTCTTGCTAGAAATCTCATCTATTTGTTTCTGACAATTTTATATCCCTTCCTCATAATATAAAGCACACAAACCAATGTTACACCATCTTAACACCCCATATGTGGTTGGGTTGACATAATAATCCTTTCACATATTGAATTGGTATATATCCTCCAAAGCCTCTCGATTTACCTCTTCTTGTAGAGGTTCCACATAACAGTCTCCTTCACTTGGATCCACTAAACCAATTACTCGTACATCCACCGAATCAAAAATCATCTTCCTTTTATTCGCGTTAATGATCACCTAATTTCCAAGGGCAAAATCAATCCCCAATAAGATTGTGTAGGGATCACTATCATCAAAAAATTCAATTACTTCAAAATCAGTCATGATGGTAACCCCATTAATGTATACCTCTATAACGGACAATTTTCCATTAGGAAATATGTTATATTAGTTAGCCAATTTAAGTTGAATAGGGGACCAAGTAAACTTAAGTCTACCCATAGTCCCCTAAGTTTTCTCAGGAAAAATATTAACGTCCAAACCTAAATCAGGGATAATATTTTCCATTTCATAAGCCATGATTTGCACACCAAACCTAAATTCCCTATTGCTCCTCTTCTTTCACACGACTTGGTTAACTGCACGTTAGGGTATTTGCAATTCTTCCTTCACAGGATCCTTTGTGCACTAGTTTATCATCCTTCATAACTTTTTTATATCCCCCTCATCTTGCATTAAGTCCAGGAAACTCTTCAAACTTCCTTAATCACGTTATCCCCTCCTTTTGAACCCTTTTCAGTCATTTTATCCTAGCTCTATGGAATATAATATATAAGGCTATCTCCAAGGGTACCCAAATCTATTGCAACAAATTTTCTACAAACCTATTTATAAGTATTTTTTTCTTTTGAGTATCAAAATTTGGGGTGGGTTGGAAACTTTCCTCACCCACCGTTGACTAGTACTAGTTTGATTGGCGACATCTACAATAGTCTTGGTTCTTCCACATGTAACCATTTCTACCTGTGATTGGTACTTGCATAGTTTCATTGTCACTTCCTATAGCTTCTTTCCCTTATCCTCTTCGATATTCAAAAGAATTTGTGAGAAGTTCTCCATCTCATGGTCTAATGCTCAAAAAATACGTACATGTAAAGCACAAATTATGAAAGTCTCACGTGAAATGCCCAAGCTGACCCTAGTTATAACTGATAATTAAACCTCTTCCTTGGTCCAAACCTCCTCGTCCTCATCCAGGTATGACAAGTCCTACAAGTCCTCCACCCATCACACCCTTTCCTTTTCTAGGTTTATTATTATTTTTCATCATGCCATATTGACCCTCATACACCTTATAAGTGTCCATGGTGTAGCCACGCATCAGCTCCAAAGACCTTCAATGATGAATATCATGGAAAACTGACTTGTAAAAAATAGAAAATAAAGTTATAAATTGTTGGCTTAAGGGGTCCTGACCCAGGTTTAGAGTTAGACGTAACCAACAAAACCCTCTTACTACTGACCCTTTCAGTAGTGACCTATTTGTGTAGGTCAAAGTCTCACCCAAAGAACTATGGGGGGGGTGCTGGAACCAAGTTTCCACACCTTGAGAGAGTTTTAAATGAGGTGGGTGTCCACAGATCTATATTAATGACAGATTATCTTACGCACCAGAAACCCTAACCAAGAAAATCTTGGTCAACTTACGCAGACTAACCTGCATGCACACAGATAATGGCTTAAAAATCCTTTCAATGGTATTATTAAAGTGATATTTATATCTTCCAATAATATTAGATCTATGCCTCCATTCATATTAAACAGTAAAACATGTGCACACCCAATCCAATCACAGATAACATTAATTGTAAGAAAACAGATCACATAAACATATCACAGATGCATGTCGTACTAAGAATTATCCCAAAACACTTCTTTATTCATTAACAATTGTAAAACCATTTACACTTCTTCAGATTCACTTGTGCACATAGACAGTGGGGTCCGCACACAACTAGACTAAGGTATTTGTGCACATAGCCAGAAGGAGCCTTTAAGACAAATACACTTACATATTCACCTTAAAAGTTCAAAACATATCATAATCTTATCAAATATTACTAAAAAACTGTCTTATCTGACTCGATCTATAATTATATTTATATCTTAGCCTGTGCTCATATAAGGTCCGCAAACTATGGTTTGTGACTCCTAGTTTTACCCTTTGGTGTGTTACAACTCATGAAGGGAATTTGACCCACCCCAAAGCCCCTTTTCCTGTGAATTTCTTAGTGCACATGACTCAAAACTATGAAAATACTTATTAATTACTCAAAATGCGGTCCTAAGGGACCCTCCTCCAATAGTCCCCCAACACAATCTTGTGACTCGTACAGAGTCACAGAGGTATTGCAGTCTTCATCTTCATCTTCAATTCTTTCATGGCAGCAATGAAGGGTGAAAGGAGGCCCACTCTCTAATCAACTACACTCTACACTCTATCCATCAATTTCTGAGAAGTCAGCCCCTTGGTGGAAAAATTGATACTATGGTATGTTTGGTTCAGATTCTTCACAGTAGCATCCAGATCCTGCAACAACTTCATTGCTTCCTCTGCCCATGTGTAATATTCCCAATTAGCCCAAGCTGATGGGAATATTCAATTTTCCTTTGTCTTATTTTGATTTTCATGTTGATGAATAAAACTACTAAAAACATCAAAATAAATCAATGCCTATGTAAACAGAGACATATCTGGGCCATGCAAATGAACTCTTGCAGGTGTGAATGGGTTTGAATCATGATATTGGGTCAACTTTGACCAAGTCAACAACGTAGTTTAGATGTAATGAACCTCATGGATAGACAACGCAGTTTTAGATGGAGGCTCCACATGTCAAAGGGGCTAACTCATTGAGGTGGTTTAGGGTTTGGCAAGGCTTTCAGCTTATAAAAGAAGGAGGAGGACAACAGGAAAAGGTGGTTGATGTTATTATTTTCTGAAGGTATTGTCTGCTTAGACATCCCTTATTGGGCTTTCCTGTTTAGGAATCCCACCTCGTTCCCTGAGCAGCTCTTGGAGGAGTCTTGGTTTCCTACTCCACTATCTGCCATTTGGCCAAGCCACATCCTACATCTACAACATAGTCCTTCTTAGGATTGGGTTTTCCATGTGAGCTGCAACAAGTGGAACACTAGATCTGTTCAGATCTAGCTTGTATTGGTGCCTCTTCTCAGTGAGTGTGTCTTTTAACCTCCTGGAAGAGTGCATTAGTGGGTTGAGCTTCAGATCCACACATTGGTAGCATGCCAAAGAATTCTCAAGGCCTACAGCCCATTCCCTCTTCCATGACTGCGTTATTTGCAAGAGCAGAGTTCCAGGGTGACTTGGCATCATTTTAGAGGAGAGATATCTAGTGATTGGATCCTTCCTTTCACTGTGGTGATCCATGGATTGGCCAACAAATCCATGTTAGTTCAGATCTGATCTACTGCATATGTTATGATTCAGAATTTTTTGAATACTTCTGCAGATCTATGACTTAGATCTTATATCTACTCACTGTTGTTCATGTTTTTCTAAGATCCCCAAGGGGAGTGTATAATGGAGCCTATCTTGTACATAGATCTCAAAAATATCTATCATTTTGAGTACATATCTGCTCTAGATCTAAGTTGTAATATATTACATGCTTCAGCAATGAAAATAACATTTTCAATCTTATTCTGCCATTTCATGTTGTTGTAGCAGCTCATTTTGAGGCTTTTGTCTTGTACAATATTTCCCTTTATGTTTTACAAAGTATAAGCTACATTATAGATCTAATTTTCTGATGTATAGATGAAAGATGATCCTTGATGCTAATCTCACACTTTTAAATTGATAAAATACGTTATTTCTGAAGCAGTCCATTACATATAGCTGCATCCCCTCTCTTTGGGTGTTTTTCAGCTAGACAAGGTTGTGGGAGATCTGTTTAACCCACCTAGTTTGATTTGTTTTTTCTCTCCTTCTGGATTTAGATCTTAGATGAGCTGATATAAGGGATCTAGGAGCTAAAAAATCATTTCAGTGAACTAAATTCTCAAGAGTGCGTTATTTCAGCAGGATTGTTGTGCAATCCCTATTTTGGGATATTACAATGGTATCAGAGAAACTTTCTTGGCACAGCCTGTGCATTCTTTGAGCCAATATGTCTTAAAAGGAAGGAGAACCTCTCACTAATAGAGAGTAGAGATATCATAGAAGGAGACAGAAGAAAAATTATTACACCATTGAAACCCCTTTATATGGAAGAATAAAAGGAGTAGAGTTCTCTAACATTCTTTCTCAAGCTTTTCATGACCTGGAGGAAGAAATCAGGGGAGTGAAGAATGAAATACTAGCAGATCTCTTAAGGATGCTTGCAAATGAGGGGAGCCCCACTACTTCATTTGGTGTGTGTGAGCATGCAGCCACACAATCTGATTTACAACATTGTAGCATGCCTGCATTCCTTGCAAGAGGAGAAGAAGATGGAGATACACCAGAGGAGGAGACTCTTGGTGACTACCTCCGAGAATATGAATCTCAGTCTAAAAGATTCAAAAATAATTTAGGCTTCCCTGAGTTTTGTCAACTCAAAGAAGAAAGAAGATCCATGAAGATAACTCCATTTCAAAACATTGCTGGAAGGGTTAAATATCTGCTACATGATTTGCCAAGGGAAAAGGCCTTACTTCAGCAAGATAATTCTTCTCAAGAAGAAGACATGAGTGTCCTTTCCTCAATGAGAGATCAAGTAAAAGGATCTCTTACTGATGGGGCATACTCCATTGATGAGGACGAGAAAAAAGTAGAACTGGAAGGTTCCTCCAGTGCTATGACAGTAGGAGGGAAACTATTTTTGAGAGATGGAGTTGACGCTATTGCTTCCACTATGAGGGCTCTTGTGTCTTTGCAAGAAGGCCCCAGGGATCCTATACATGGAGAAGATGAGCATCATGTGTCTATGATGATAGACAAAGAGGAAAAACAGTGGAGGAGATGTGTTCCAACACTGCATCCAAAACCTAGAACACACACTATGATGGATCAATCCTTTGTGATCAAGACTCTTGACACCAAGGAGATGATGGGTGTTCATAAGTTAACTACATCTAAAGGGAGCACCTTAGACTCTGAGATGTTGTAGAAGGTGGGTGATGAAGAAGAAGATGTGGGAGTTTCTCCAACTTCTCCTTACCATGATACTTCCACACAACAATTAGAGATGGATTTGCGTAGTGGAAGCAGTCATATGATGTTCCCATCTATTATTGACATGGAAATCGGCCATGATATATCATTATCTTGAGGTATACCACCTGGTAGAACACCTAATTCATATTTGATGGGAGATGTTTCATGTATTGATGCTCCTTTCATAGATCCAAGGAGGGAGGGAGCATTAGAATACAATGCTTCAGCAATGAGAGTATGGGGAAAGTACAAGGAGAGGGAAATCATTTTTCCCTTAAATAAACTATCCATTCTCTCATCCCATACTGCGCTAATTGGAGATGCTGCAAGAATGAAGAATGACACCATCATTAAGCAAGGGAGGAAATCTTTGAATCTGGGGACAAGATTGTTTGGAGGATTCTCTTCCATACATGATGAGAGATGGTGGACACACATGCATACTTTGGCAAAACCAAGGAGGTTTTGGATAGATGTCAATCTTCCAAGGGAGGATAACTTCCAAGGACTTCCCTCCTCTTTTGAGCATGTGCATGAGCAAAGAAAGTAGCAAGGGAGGACTGGAAACCTTCCACCTTGTAACTTTGACATGGGAGATGTCAAGGAGAAAGACCATGACATGGCAGACACTTCAGATGACACACTATCAGTGTTGTCATTGTTGAGCACACTATATCCCTATTGGAAATCCCAACTATTGGTGGAGTATTCCAAGGATCTTCATACTTGCATGATTCTTGATGACTGGTTGCATGAAGGGAGCTATTCAATCCTTTATGGAGTCATCTATAATCATGGTAGAATTATTTTTTCTAGAGCCTCCAAACTCAAGGGGAAGCTTCTATAGAGGGCTTATGAAAAGTTCCATATTAGCCACACTTATTCTATGAAGTTCAAAATTATCATATTGAGGAGCTATTACTCGGAGGGCTTTGAAAGGGAATTATATCATCATTGTCAGATATGCATGGATTCTCTGGAGTTGGAGCAGCAATATGGCTCTAAGGGAGAGTTAAATCAGCCCTCTCTTCCTTCCCTTAAAGGAGAGAGTAGATCTATGCACCACTCCATTGATAGGAGGAGAATTGTTGGTGAATAGCATGCTCTTAATACATGTATTTTATATTCTGACTTCATGCATTATTACACCATGTTTTTGCAAGCCATGAATCCAAGATGGAGTGTTATATCTTGTCAATATCATGGCAAATATGGGCCCACAACAATTTCTGTACTTGGACACTCCCTTGGTAGACAAAGGGAGATCTTGTTTCATGATGGGTGCTTTCCTAAGGCACCAAACATATATCACACATTCAGCTGCAGTGAGATGGCATGGGCTGCAAGTAAGTGGTGGGAAAACCACTTACCACATCTTGATCTGATGCAGGCAGGAGATGCCATGCGCTGGTACCATATATGGGATTATGACCCACCTCCTCATGTTCCAATTTCTGTTTATGTATTTGTAGTTTTGCTTCCATACATGGATGATGTACTTGTCCTATTTTTGGAATTGTATGGAGGGAGGATAGGAGGCATGTGTGTACCACATGGGATGGAGACTCTCTTTGTATGCTTTGCTACATATTTCAAGGAGAGTAAGGGTTCAGCCAGGTTTTTTTCAGTGGCATTCTTGACACTTTGTGGGATGTATTATGTACATCTCATAATGATTTTGGAGAGACAAATCATGGGAGGATGGATTTGTGAACACTCATCTTATGCAGAGAGCTGGATCCTTGATGTTGTCATCAATGGGGAAGGATAAGTGTTGCAGCACTCACCCTATCAGTTTCTTGAGGACAACCAACATTTTTGAGGGGAGGACTGTAATATTCCCAATTAGCCCAAGCTAATGGGAATATTCAATTTTTCTTTGTCTTATTTTGATTTTCATGTTGATGAATAAAATTTGAAGGAGGACATGTAAAACTCCTAAAAACATCAAAATAAATCAATGCCTATGTAAAAACAGATATATCTGGGCCATGTAAATAAACTCTTGCAGGTGTGAATGGGTTTGAATCATGAGATTGGGTCAACTTTGACCAAGTCAACAATGCAGTCTAGATGCAATGAACCTCATGGATAGACAACGTAGTTTTAGATGGAGGCTCCACATGTGAAATGATCTAACTCATTGAGGTGGTTTAGGGTTTGGAAAGGCTTTCATCTTATAAAATAAGGAGGAGGACAACAGGAAAAGGGGGTTGATGTTATTATTTTTTGAAGGTATTGTCTGCTTAGACATCCCTTATTGGGATTTCCTGTTTAGGAATCCCACCTCCTTCCTTGAGCAGCACTTTGAGGAGTATTTTTTGCCTAGTCCACTATTTGGCATTCGGCCAAGCCACATCTTGCATCTACAGCGCAATCCTGCTTAGGATTGGGTTTTCCATCTGAGTTGCAACAAGTCGAACACTAGATCTATTCAGATATAGCTTGTATTGGTGCCTCTTCTCAGTGAGTGTGTCTTTTAACCTCCTGGAATAGTGTATTAGTGGGTTGAGCTTCAGATTCACACATTGGCAGCAGGAAAAAGCATTATCAAGGCCTACAGCGTAGTCCCTCTTCCGTGACTGCGTTATTTTCAAGAGAAAAGTTGCAAGGTGACTTGGCATCATTTTAGAGGAGAGATCTCTAGTGATTGGATCCTTCCTTTCATTGTGGTGATTCGTCAATTGGAAAACCAATCCATGTTAGTTCATATCTGATCTGAAGCATATGTAATGATTCAGAATTTTCTGAATACTTCTGCAGATCTGTGAACTAGATCTCAGATCTACTCACTGTTTTTCATGTTTTCCAAAGATCCCCAAGGGGAGTGTATAATGGAGCCTATCTTGTACACAGATTTGAAATAGATCTCTAATTTTGAGTAGATATCTACTCTAGATCTGATTTTTAATCTAATACATGCTTCAACAATTAAACTAACACTATCAATCTTATTCTGCCATTTCATGTTGTTGTAGCAGCTTATTTTGAGGCTTTTGTCTTGTACAATCTTTCCATTTCTATTATACACTGTATAAGTTGCATTATAGATATAATTTGCTGATTTATAGCTGAAATATGATCCTCCATGTTGGTATCACACTTTTAAATTGATAAAATACATTATTTCTAAAGCAGTCCATTGCATATAGCTGCAGCCCCTCTCTTTTGGTGTTTTTCAACTAGACTAGGTTGTAGGAGATCTCTTTAACCCACCTAGTTTGATTTGTTTCTTCTTTCCTTATGAATTTATATTTTAGATGAGCTAATATAATGGATCCAGGAGATGTAAACCCATTTCAATGCACTGAATTCTAAGGAATTCGTTATTTTAGCAAGATTGTTGTGCAATCCCTATTTTGGGATATTACAATGGTATCAGAGCAACTTTCTTGGCACATCCTGTGCATTATTTGAGCCAATATGTATTCAGGGGGAGGAGAATCTCTCACTGACAGAGATACGAGGTATCATAGAAGGATACAGAAGGAAAATGATTACACCATTGAAACCCCTTTATATGGAAGAATAAAAGGAGTAGAGTTCTCTAACATTTTTTATCAATATTTGCATGAGATGGAGGAAGAAATCAGGGGAGTGAATAATAAAAGACCAGTAGATCTCTTGAGGAGGTTTTCACATGAGGGAAGCCCCACTACTTCATTTGGTGTGTGTGAGCATGCAGCCATGCAATCTGATTTACAACGTTGCAGCATGCTTGCATTCCTTGCAAGAGGAGAAGAAGATGGAGAGACACCAGAGGAGGAGACTCTTGGTGACTACCTCCGAGAATATGAATATCAGTCTAAAATATTCAAAAATAATTTAGGCTTACCTGATTTTTTTCAACTCAAAGAAGAAAGAAGATCCATGAAGATAACTCCATTTCAGAACATTGCTGGAAGGGTTAAAGATCTGCTACATGATTTTCCAAGGGAAAAGGCCTTACTTCAGCAAGATCATTCTTCTCAAGAAGAATACATGAGTTTCCTTTCTTCAATGAGAGATCAAGGGAAATGATCTCTTACTGATGGTGCATACTCCATTGATGAGGAGGAGAAAAATGTAGAACTGGAAGGTTCCTCCAGTGCTGTGACAGTACGAGGGAATCTATTTTTGAGAGATGGAGTTGAAGCTATTGCTTCCACTATGAGGGCTCTTTTGTCTTTGCAATAATTCCCCAGGGATCCTATACATGGAGAATATGAGTATCATGTGTCTATGATGATAGAAAAAGAGGCAAAAACGTGGAGGAGATGTATTCCAACACTGCATCCAAAACCTGGAACACACACTATGATGGATCAGTCCTTTGTGATCAAGACTCTTGACACCAAGGAGATGATGGGTGTTCATAAGTTAACTACATCTAAAGGGAGCACCTTATACTATGAGATCTTGCAGAAGGTGGGTGGTGAAGAAGAAGATGGGGGAGTTTCTCCAACTTCTCCTTACCATGTTACTTCCACACAACAATTAGAGATGGATTTGCATAGTGGAAGAAATCATATGATGTTTTGATCTATTATTCACATGGGAATGAGCCATGAGATATCATTATCTTGTGGTATACCACCTGGTAGACCACTTGATTCAGATTTGATAGGATATGTTTCATGCATTGATGCTCCTTTCATAGATCCAAGGAGGGAGGGAGCAGTATAAGACCATGGTTCAGCGCTGAGAGTATGGGGAAAGTACAAGGAGAGGGAAATAATTTTTCCCTTAACTTCACTATCCATTCTCTCATCCCATACTGCGCTTAGAGGAGATGCTGCAAGAATTAAGAATGCCACCATCATGAAGCAAGGGAGGAAATCCTTGAATCTGGGGGCAAGTTTGTTTGGAGAATCCTCTTCCATACATGATGAGAGATGGTGGACACACATGCATACTTTAGCAAAACCAAGGAGGTTTTTGATAGATGGCAGTATTCTAAGGGAGGCTAACTTCCAAGGACTTCCCTCCTATTTTGAGCATGTGCATGAGAAAAGAAAGCAGAAAGGGAGGATTGAAAACCTTCCACCTTGTAACTTTGACATGGTATTTGTTAAGGAGAAGGACCACAACATGTAAGACACTCTAGATGACACACTATTAGTGCTTCCATTGTTGAGCACACTAGATCCCTATTGGAAATCCCAACTATTGATGGAGTATTCCAAGGATCTTCATACTTGAATGATTCTTGATGACTGGTTGCATGAAGGGAGCTATTCAATCCTTGATGGAGTCATCTATAATCATGGTAGAATATTTTTTTTTAGAGCCTCCAAGCTCAAGGGGAAGCTTCTACAGAGGGCTTATGAAGAGTTCCATATTAGCCACACTTATTCTATGAAGCTCAAAAATATCATATTGAGGAGATATTACTGGGAGGGCTTTGAAAGGGAATTATATCAGCATTGTCAGAGATGCATGGATTCCGTGGAGTTGGAGCAGCAATATGGCTCTAAGGGAGAATCAAATCAGCCATCTCTTCCTTCCCTTAAAGAAGAGAGTAGATCTATGCACCACTCCATTGATAGGAGGAGAATTGTTGGTGAAGAGCATGCTCCTAATACATTTATTTTAGATTCTGACTTCATGCATTCTTACGCCATGTTTTTGCAGGCCATGACTCCAAGAAGGAGTGTTATATCTTGTAAATATCATGGCAAATATGGGGCCACAACAATTGCTGTACTTGTCCACTCCCTTGGTAGACAAAGGGAGATCTTGTTTCATGATGGCTTTCCTAAGGCACCAAACATATCTCACACATTAAGCTACAGTGAGATGGCATGGGTTGCAAGTAAGTGGTGGGAAAACCACTTACCACATATTGATCTGATGCAGGCAGGAGATGCCCTGCGCTGGTACCATATATGGGATTATGACCCACCTCCTCATGTTCCAATTTCTGTTTATGTATTTGTATTTTTTCTTCCATACATGGATGATGTACTTGTCCTATTTTTGGAATTGTATGGAGGGAGGATAGGAGGCATGTGTGTACCACATGGGATGGAGACTCTCTTTGTATGCTTTGATACATATTTCAAGGAGAGTAAGGGTCCAACAATGTTTGTTTCAGTGGAATTCTTGAAACTTTGTTGGATGGATTATGTACATCTCATAATGATTTTGGAGAGACAAATCATGGGAGGATGGATTGGTGAACACTCAGCTTATGCAGAGAGTTGGATCCTTGATGGTGTCATCGATGGGGAAGGAGAAGTGTTGCAGCACTCACCCTATCAGTTGCTTGAGGACAAGCAACATTTTGGAGGGGAGGACTGTAATATTCCCAATTAGCCCAAGCTAATGGGAATATTCAATTTTTCTTTGTCATATTTTGATTTTCATGTTGATGAATAAAATGTGAAGGAGGACATGTAAAACTCCTAAAAACATCAAAATAAATCAATTCCTATGTAAACAGACATACATCTAGGCCATGTAAATAAACTCTTGCAGGTGTGAATGGGTTTGAATCATGAGATTGGGTCAACTTTGACCAAGTAAACAACACAGTCTAGATGCAATGAACCTCATGGATAGACAACGCAGTTTTAGATGGAGGATCCACATGTGAAAGGAGCTAACTCATTGAGGTGGTTGAGGGTTTGGCAAGGTTTTCATCTTATAAAAGAAGGAGGAGGAAAACAAGAAAAGGGGGTTGATGTTATTATTTTTTGAAGTTATTGTCTGCTTATACATCCCTTATTGGGCTTTCCTGTTTAGGAATCCCACCTCCTTCCCTGAGCAGCTCTTGGAGGATTATTTTTTACCTATTACACTATCTTGCATTTGGCCAAGCCACATATTTAATCTATAGCACATTCTTGCTAGGATTGGGTTGTCCATGTGAGCTGCAGCAAGTGGAACACTAGATCTGTTCAGATCTAGCTTGTACGGGTGCCTATTCTCAGTGAGTGTGTCTTTTAACCTCCTGGAAGAGTGCATTAGTGGGTTTAGCTTCAGATCCACACATTGGTATCAAGCCAAAGCATTCTCAAAGCCTACAGTGTATTCCCTCTTCCATGACTGCGTTATTTTCAAGGGCAGAGTTGCAGGGTGACTTGGCATCATTTTAGAGGATAGATATCTAGTGATTGGATCCTTCCATTCACTATGGTGATATTTGGATTGGCCAAACAATCCATGTTAGTTTAGATCTTATCTACTGCATATTTTATGATTTATAATTTTATGAATACTTCTGCAGATCTGTGACTTAGATCTCAGATCTACTCACTGTTATTCTGTTTTGCTAAGATCCCCAAGGGGAGTGTATAAAGGAGCCTATCTTGTACACGGATCTGAAATAGATCTATCATTTTGAGTATAGATCTGCTCTAGATCTAAGTTTTAATCTACTGCATGCTTCAGTAATGAAAATAACGTTTTCAAGCTTATTCTGCCATTTCATGTTGTTGTAGCAACTCATTTTGAGGCTTTTGTCTTGTACGATCTTTCCCTTTCTGTTATACACTTTATAAGTTGCATTATAGATCTAATTTGCTAATGTATAGCTAAAATATGATCCTCCATGTTGGTCTCACACTTGTAAATTTATAAACTGCATTATTTCTAATGTATTCCATTGCATATAGCTGTAGCCCCTCTCTTTGGGTGTTTTTTATCTAGACTAGGTTGTGGGAGATCTGTTTAACCCACCTAGTTTGATTTTTTTTCGCTCTCCTTATAGATTTATATCTTAGATGACCTGATCTAAGGGATGCAGGATCTGTAAACTCATTTTAGTGCACTGAATTCTGAGGGGTGCATTATTTCAGCAAGATTTTTGTGCAATCCCTATTTTGGGATATTATACCATGGATTCATATGGTCTATCAAAATGTGATTCTTTCTTTGCAGGTCCTCAATTTCATTTCAAAATATCTGAATGGTATGTTACCAGGCCATTCGGTGAGTAGGCACAAATTTTGGCAGTGCCACCTGAAGGTCGTCAAACGCCTGCTCCTTGGTGCGCAGTTCTTGTGAAATCTTCCTAACAAGGAGGTCCATCTGCATGGATGTCCAAAGGCCTATATTTGTCTTCAGTAGGTTGGTACCCTTGTCAGCTGTGGTGGTAATGCTTGCTAAATATTCTTTGACTAAGGCCATGTGTTGCAGTTGCACTTCTGGTAGAGTTTCGGGTTGAAGCTTGGCTTGCAACTTTGCAATTTTTTTCTCAAAATCTACCTTAATTGCCTGCACTTCAGATTTGGAGGCCTTCAGAGCTACTACGACACCTTCAAATTTGGCTTGTTGCACACCTAAAGTAGGGATGGCGACCTCAAGAAGGTTTCCATAATGTCGATCGATCAGGTTTTCTAGATCCGCGTGTGGTGCCACCGCTGCTTGTTGTGATTTCTAGGCCTAGAGAAACTCTTATGTCTTTGCTGTGATATTTTGCTCAGCCTTAGTAAGTTTATGGTGCACAAGCACCTCCCTTCATTGAAACTCATCTGTGATGATCATTTTTATGGCATGTAACTTACCACTAGGTAGCATCGATAAATCAATTCCAACTTCTGAGTAGGTTTGCACCTACGCATGCAATGTAGGTTGTTCTACTCTAACTGCCACTCCAGGGAAAGGGAAGATCTTGCTATCTCATGTGATGAGGATCATATTGGTTCTCTCTCTCTCTTGAATCGACCTCAATTGATTCACACTTGCTTGAATTTTATTTGTCTTCAGCTGCAACACCTCTAATCTAGTATGAAATGATTCTACAACAACCTTGTACTGCTCCTCTAGTGGAGTTCACTTATCCTCGAAGGAAGAGGTGACCACATCTGCTATATCATCAAGTTCTTCCTCTGTGAGTGTGACATCCTCTATGCTTCTGGCCTTTGAACCTTTTCGCTTCTTGCATGGGCCCTTGAGGGTTTATGTTCTGCGCTTAGTTCCTTTGGGGGATTCAAATTCTACACCATCGAAACCATCTGTGCCTCCGAAATCCACTTCAACTTCCTCTTTAGGTGCCTTTTCCTATTCTTCTTCCTTCTAAGCTTCCTTTTTTGCTTATTTTTCCTTGGTTTCCTCTTTTTCATACGTGGATGTTGTGACAGGTGTAGTAGAGTCTAGCCCAGGCTTCCTTGCTTCAGGGAAGGTCTCAATGACCTGGCCAATTTTAGCCTCCATGAACATATATGGTAGGTTGTACCAAAATGGTTCCTTGCACGACTGGATCTGCACATGGTGCGTTGTCATCTACAAATCTGCAATAGCTTTGTACTTTTCATAAGTGGCCTGAGAAAACTATGGGTGCGAGTGGATTTCTGCGGCCAATTAACCCTCGAATAAGACCCTGAAGATCCTATTCTCCACAATGCGCTTTGGGTCTACAGAGTCCCATAAATTTACGTAGCGAGCTCCTTCAAAAACTCCAGGTTTGATCTTTGGGAGGACTACGCTCCCTGGCATCTCGCACACAACTAAATCAATCAACTGAAGCATCCACGAATAGTTTAACTTCTTTCCTTCCTAATGTGCCTCATGGATGTTCTCTAGGAACTCCATGCATTGGTATTGTGACCAATTATAGCTCACACCCTACTTTCACTATCCTGCTAGCGCGATGATGCATGCAGGGACTACCTTAGGTCGAGACTTGCACATTATCTTGCCGCCCAAGACTAGGGTTCCAAGGCGTACTGCTGGGTCATCAATTTTTTGCATTAGGAACACCTTGGAGTCATGCCCTACCTTGTAATATTTCTTAACCTTGGCCACTACTTTAAGCTCCTAGCTCTTTCCAAAACTGGACATGGGATGGGGCCCCTTCTTAGGCAGGCTGGTGATCCAGTGGATCAGAGTGACATCTATTGGAATTCTATTCTGGATCCATAAGCAGCCATCGTGCACCAACGCCATCAGCTGGCACACATAGATATTTGTGATGGGATACCTGCCGAAGTGGGGAATCCTCAGCAAATTGAGAACTCTAACATTACTTAACCAGTGTCCCCATGGCATGGGGTCTACCTTCACAACACCATCATACAATATGAGCTCCAGGTAATACTCAGGTTCTAGCTCAGGGAACATCTCCTTGTTCACCAAATCACAGTAATGGAACTTTACCAAGTTATTTTTCAAACATGTTCCCCTCCAAAGTAACTTCCTCTAGGATCAATGACATATGTATGTACACACACACTGTGTCCAAAAATTTCGGTGCCTTCATAGATATTTTTCATGGCTTGACATATTTCGAGAGCCATCAAGTGGGCTTAACGAGGAGCGTCACCTCCTCTATGGCTCTCATGGGTCCCTTGGTCAGGTCGTGTGCAGGAGACCTATCCTTAATCACCTAGCGTGGGGATTTGAATTGTTGAGGCGACGTCCATGTCTTGGAGGATGACCCCTTGGTCATATTTCCTTTTCCTTTAGCCAACGTGGACACGACTTCTTGTACTTCTGAAACAACTTCATGGACATCATTAGATCTAGGCTCGGTGGATGCTATGAGCGGCACAGAGTGTTGTTCAGATGGCACGCTCTCAGGGTTAGTGGCCATCATTATTGGTTTGAAGATGAATTCAAGGTTGCTCATGTCGAATGCGGGGGTCTCGCGGCTAGACATACAATTCCCAGAGATGGATTCACAATGTAACTCACAGATAATTTGATCGTGCAATATACCTAGACAACAAAGGAACATAATATGACTCGTGCCCTTCATTTTATAGGTGATCCATGGTAAAAAAGGTCAGAAATTCATTAATTGCACCTTATCCTCATAAAAACGGTCAAAAATCCCGTAATATTTCCTAATTAAATGCAGAAAGCACACTCCATTCAATGGTAAAATTATTTTTTCACCTAGATTTACTATTCCAATGACTATTTTTTCCTACCACGCACTACCTTTGCACTCATGTCGCACTTGTCTACGTAGGTCCTCTGTGTAGCGTGCAGATAAGTGGATTCTCATTCTCCGACCATATAGTCATTTGGTAGCCACAGGGTTATCCCTATATGGCTTCAGTCGGCTTATGTTGATGTACCCGGGAAGAATTTCATCATGCAATGTGGCCAAGAGCACCGCACCTCCATTAGTGATCTCTTTCATAATATATGGCCCTAACCAATTATTTCTGAACTTCCATGGTTGGCACGCAAACTAACTCTTGTATAAAAAAACCAAATCTTCTTCTTTTAATGATTTTGGCCGAATTTTCCTCTCATGTCAGGCTTTACGCGTGACTTCTGTACTTGTTGATGAAAGTTAGCATTGAACCGATCCTCCTCTAAGGTGACGAATTATGCTAGACGTTCCTCCATGATGTCTGGTTCAACCATATTAGTGAGTGATGCAATGCGCGGGCTAGGGGCGATATATTCCATTGGTATTATTGCTTCTTGCCCATAAACCATCCTGAAAGGTGTTTTTCCAATCAACGTATTGCATGTGGTTTTATAAGCCCATAACATAGAAGGGATGCGCACATCCCAATCATTCCAATTTTCATTACAGATAATTGTGAATGCATTCTCCAAGATTTTTTTTGAAAGCTTTCACTGAACCATTTTCTTG
The DNA here is from genome assembly GCA_034641835.2 of Pinus albicaulis. Classification (NCBI taxonomy): domain Eukaryota; kingdom Viridiplantae; phylum Streptophyta; class Pinopsida; order Pinales; family Pinaceae; genus Pinus; species Pinus albicaulis. Next base: position 726,235,308 of record CM076572.1, on the reverse strand, counting down.
AGGGTGATAAGGAGTGCTCTTCTACTGATTTATCTAAAATTTCTCTATCAGAGCATCAATGGTTTCATTAAAAAAGTGCGTACCCCTATCACTCATCAATATCTTTAGGCACCCAAATCTAGTCTGGATATTTTCAAAAATGAAATGTGCATCAGTATTTGCGGTACCATCCTTGACTAGCTTAGCTTCTTCCCATATGGTTACATAATCTGTGGTAGTGTTGATGTAGCGAGCGCTAGTCTTCTTCCCAAGAGGACTAATAGGTCCAAAAAATTCTATATACCATTTATCAAAAGTCTGCAGAGCCATCTGCGGCTATAGAGGAATTTAATCTCTATGCAATAACTTCCCTGTTCTTTGGCATGCATCACAAGCTTGACAATATGCATGTGCATCAATGTGAAGTGTGGGCCACCATAACCTAGCATGCAGCACCTTATACACAGTAGATTTCCCTGCATAGTGGCCTCCTGCCACTCCTCTGTAAGCTTCAACCAAGATGTCTTGTCTTTAATTTTCCAAAACACACCTTCTTAACACTTCATCTGCTCCCAACTTATACAGATGACTAGAAATCAATGTGAAATCAACTGCGTGTGAAACCAACTCCTTCTTTTTTTGCACTGAATATTTAGCATGCACACTTCCAGTAGCCACAAAATGAATAATATCAACAAAGTGTTTATCAACCTTAATAGAAAATAGTTGCTCATCAGGTAGTCCCTCATCTAGACTGGTTGGTTCCTCCCCATTCTTAATCTGTGATAAGTGATCAAGTCCAAAATTCAATCTACCGGGCTTCACAATGTTTTCAAAATCATATTCCTGAAATAGAAACAACCATCTACAAATCTTCCCCCCCAACACAGGCTTATTGACCAAGTATTTCAAAGCAGAGTGGTTAGTGAACATCTTGAAGTTCCCTCCTAGAATATAGTGCCTATATTTCTATAGAGCATAGACCATGGCCAATCCTTCCCTTTATGTGGTTGATTAGTTGTGCTTTTCACTAGAGAGCTTCGTACTGGCAAAGGCAACAGGGTGATCAATGTCTCCTTCTCCTATATGCGCTAAAACTACTCCAAGTGCAATGTCAATTGTATCAACATCTACATGGAATACCTTGGACTAGTATGGGAATATCAGAATAAGTGCAGTAACCATATTTTCCTTCAGTAGCTCAAATCTCTTTTGACATTCCTCATCCCAGAAAAATGACACACCTTTCTTCAACAATTTCTCCATAGGTTTTTTGGCTCGAGGGGTCCTGACCTAGGTTCGAAGGTGAAGGTTTACCAAAAAACCCCTATACTACTAGCCCTTTCGGCAGTGACCTGCTTTCGCAGCTCAAAGTCTCACTCAAAGCAGTATGGGAGGGTGCTAGAACTAGGTTTCCGCACCCTCAGAGAGAGTAGGTAATAACGCACGCCTGCAATTATCAGATCTACACAAAAGGGTGATTCACAAGGTTCCAGAACGTAACCAAACTATAGTTCTTATTAGATCTGCTCTAGCAGGGTTGCATCCACGTGCGTATCATCAATTACAACCATAAAACAACATAATCACATCCAATATTGTCAAAAAAGATAGTTCACATTTATTAACAGAGATGAAATCAGTAAGTGAAACAATAGTCACATCACAGTAATATACTAAATGCAAATACTTTCATACCATAGAGATAAAACAGACAAGTTCGCAGCTTAATCAGACAATCTTAGTTCGCATCAATCATAACAGAAAAAATCCAGACAATATCATATGTTTCAATAATACTTCACATATATTACTTATCAAAATCCCTTTACGTTCCCCGAATACCACCTACGCACACAACCAACAGGGTCCACACACAGCAGGACAGAGGATCTACATGCACACAGCTAGTAGGATTCCTAACCCAAACAACCCAACCCAAGATCTAGCAATTCACACTTCGCATGAATCTCTATTCATTCTTTGCCTATCTACTCAAAAAGGCTCAAATATTTATACTACTTTAGCCTACGCATCCAATGGTCTGCAAACTGTGGTTTGCAGACTCTTGGTCTACCCTTGACCCGCTTACAATGCATTAGGGGCTTTGACCCACCCCAAAACTCCTGCATTAGACTAAATATAATAAAAAATATACGAAATGGGCCAAATTCGCAGCTTCGTAGGAGACTTTGTTCCAATATTCCCCCAACACAATCTTGTGACTCGTCCCAAGTCACTGAGGTGGTGGGATCTCCACCTGTGCCTACAACAGTCTGATCACTCTGGCTACTGGGGCAGCCCAGCGTCACTCTTATCAGTATTATGACTTCATCCCTACTTCTCTCGTGTATCCCTCGGGTCTTCTAATCTTGTGGTTGTGCGATATAAGTCCCACTGTGCCTGAGGATATATGAACCCCACCACCAGTCATATAGTCATTTGATCCAATATGGTTTGAGTCGACTACCATTGAAATATCCGAGCAACAGATCATTGCGCAAGGTAGATAGCTAAACAACCCCACCTTCTGTGACTTCCTTGACCACATAGGGCCCAAGCCAATGCTATCGAAATTTCCCTGGGTGCTTTGCAAACTGGCTATCATATAGTAGAACTAAGTCATCCGCAGTAAAGGTCTTTTGGTGAATATGTCGATCATGCCATGCTTTATCCCGTGACTTTTGGACCTGCTGATGGAAGTTAGTAATAAAACGGTCTTCCTCTAGGGCCAAGAGCTACACTAAACGTTCCTCCAGAATAGCTGGCTCGGCCATGTTTGTAAAAGTAGTGATGCGCAGGCTGGGAATGATGTATTCCATGGGCATGACGACCTCCTTGCTGTAGACCATCCAAAACGTTGTTTTTCCTATCAATTTTTTACAAGTGGTGCTGTAGGCCGAAAGAAAATATGGGATACGGATGTCCCAATCACTATGATCAACATTACAGACCTTAGTTAGTGCGTTCTCCAAAACCTTGTTAAAATCTTAAACCGCTTCGTTCGCCTGAGGGTGGTATGGGGTACTCTTTGCATGGTGGATCTAGAATTACTTCGTTAAGGCCTATATTGTATTATTAACAAAGTGTGTACCTAGATCACTCATTAGGATCTTAGGACACCCGAACCTAGTTAGAATATGTTCAAAAATGAAATGCGCAGCAATACCCGTGGTGCAATCCTTGACAACTTGTGCTTCAGCCCACCGGTTTACGTAGTCGGTAGCAGTTATAATGTAGCACGCACCTATATTCTTTCTAGGAGGGTTGATAGGGCCGAAAAAATTGATAGCCCACTTGTCAGAAGCCTAGAGGGCTACTTGTGGTTGTAGAGGCATTTCATCTCTCCGAGATGGATGTCTGGTTCATTGGCATGTATCACAGGCCTTACAGTAGTCATGCAAGTTAGTATGCAAGGTGGGCCACCACAACCCGACCCATAAGATCTTTTGCATCATTGCTTTTCCTACGTAATGACCCCTTGCGACCCCATCATGGGCTTATGCCAGGATTTCATGCCATTCATGTTCTAATACATACATGTGCAACACTTCATCTGCACCCATTTTATATAGATGTCCTGCAATGATGGTAAAATCTACAGCACGAGCTACCAACTCTTTCTTCTGCTACAAAGAATACACTACAAGTGCCATGCCTGGAGACAAAAACTAGATGATGTCTGCGAAGTGAGTGTCTCCTACTTTAATAGAAAATAGTTGTGCATCCGGCAATCCCTCCTCTAGGTTAGTCGGGTCCTCACTGTTCTCAATTCGAGATAGGTGGTTTGGCCCAACATTCAGCCTTCCTGGCTTGAAAATGCTCTCAAAATCATATTCCTGGAATAATAAAAGCCATCAGCATATCCCCCCCCCCCACACATGATTATTCACCAGGTACTTCAAAGCCGAGTGATCTATAAAAATTTTGAAGTGACCCCCTAATAGATAGTGCCGATACTTCTGTAGTGCATAAACCATGGCCAGTATTTCTTGTTCTGTAGTGGCATAATTTCACTGTGCGCCAAAGAGTTTTTGGATGGATAATGCAACTGGGTGATCAATGTCCCTATCTCCAGGTTGCATAAGGACTACTCCGAGGGTGATTCCGGATGCATCAACATGAATGTGAAAGACCTTTGTCCAATCCGTAAAAATTAGGATAGGTGTTACACCATTTTTTGGTCATCTAACCCATTGTTATTAGATGGACCCAAGTACACCATCTAAGACCAATTTTACCGTAAGTAAAATCGCATTCACTATGAAAATAATTTAGTAAACCACCTTTGTTAAGTTGTTTATGGTCTAAACAGTAAGCCCCATGAGAAAATATTAAATAAATCTATATTTTTTTTATTTTCCTCAAGGAATAATTAGTTAAACAACAATTTAATTAATATTCCTAATTGCATTTAACCCAAAACAAGGAAATTAATTAGATAAATCATTATTTATCTTATTATTTTCTAAGAATAATTATTTAAACCTTATTTAAATAATATTTTTTTGCTAAATATAACTAAATCACCCTTAAATAATTAAATAAATCATTATTTATTTGATTATTACTCAACCGCATCCTTAAAATGATAAATAAATCATCTATTTATTTATTATTTACAAATAAAGGGATTTGACCCAAGCCAAATTCCTTTTCCCTGCAACAAATATAATAAAATATTCCATAAAAGTTAGATCTTGATTTGGTTAATAATATTTTAATTATGCACCAATATCTAGACTAAGTCAATATTTTCTTATAAATAGAAGGGTTTTTCCATTCATTTATCACCTTTTTTTGCCTAAAGATCACTCTGGATCTATACTTTTGGTCTGACTATTGATCCATCATCATAGTCATATTTTGCTACCATTTTTTTCTGGGTTTTCTACACCATGAAGAGAGAGGAATTTTAGATCTGAAGTGTTGAGGACTTACAAGAACCCATCCCATTAAGGATAACTGGGAACACCATCCTATGTTTTCCTCCCAGGTGCCCCTTTTTATTGCCTAAATCTACCTCAGGTTGAAAGAAGGCAGAGTTCAGGGTAACATCAAACCATGCTTAGTCTGGTAGCTAGCCCTACCAGAATAGGAGAGGGCTCTCTCCGGGTCAATCTCAACAAAAATAATCGAAGGGGCTTGATATGACTTTAAATAAAGGCTAATTTTAGGCTAGGTATATAAGTAAAGGAGTTTGATTTTGATTTTGGGGGTTTTGTTGGAAACAAAGGGAAAGCCAGTTTTGGGTTCGGGGATGAGGCCTAGTTTTTGCAGAGTTCTGAATGGGGCAAGGAAGGAAGTTGTTTCGATGCTTTGGATTAAATGAATGGATAGTTCAAACCGATGAGGAGCTGAAGAGGGAAAGAGGTTTTCAAGAATTCTCTTCAAACGGATGAAAACATGGATACTTAAACAAACTGAAGGCAGAGCAAAGCAATCTAATGAATTCCACCTTTATAACTCATTTGTTTAATTTAAGAAGAAAGGAGAAGGAAAATGATACACATAAACATCAGTGAAATTAAAATCACATAGAGAAAAACAACATAAAAAAAAAGAGCCACATGGATCCCAAAGAGTGCTGCAAACCCTGGTCTATTCCTTTGCCAAAATTACAGAGATGAAATGTACAATGAAGTGCCAAGCAATCCCAAGTGTCCAACCATGAAAATGACTGAATAAATACATGATATATACAAGCCTAACTCATTCCCATGCCTCTAGGGGTCGAGCTCATCATTCTAGGAGCTGTTTCAACCATATCTAAACTAGGAACTAGAAAATAGGCAATGAAACAACTTGCCTCTATATGATAGGAAACTGATTCATTCACTTACATTTCACTTTTTGGTGAATGAATCCACTAAGATAAGTAAAAATGTACCAAAATTACATCATTTTCATGAAATTACATCAATTTACATCAATATTTACATGAAAAATTCAAACTAGCCAAAACTAGACGAAATTCTGAGCTGCTGAGTGAAAAATAGGCCAAATTTCCCTATGCGTCATGCCTGAAATCTCTATGCATAGCACAAGTTTGAGGCTGATTTTGAGGGCCTTCTCGAAGTCCAAATTGAGTGTAGGATAGCTCAATGGAAAGCCCTACCTGTCTACTTTCCAACCCAAGTTTAATTTCTGGATTTTCTTGCCATTTTCCCCTCCAAAAATCAAATCTCCCAACACTGATTCTTGTGTGTGCAAAAAGTGGCAGAAAGGCCATTTTTAGGATGTTTTTGACCCTTTAGGAAACCCAAAACTTGTCAAAATTATTAGGTAATCCATAGAAATGCATAAATTTTGATGAAAAATCTAGAAATGCAAATTTTTCCTCTAGAAGAGCTGCCAATTATAAGCGCGTGCCAAGTGGCGCTATGCGTCGGGCAAGAAAATCTGTGTTTAGGCCCAAAAATTCAAAATTGAAAATTTTTTTCCCAAATTTCTTGAAATTTGGGCTGAATTCCCACCATCAAGCACTATCTTTGACCAAAGGGACCAAAAACTTGACTGAAATTTAAATTTCATCATGCCTTTTATGACGCTTTAGTGCCCTCCTTAGCCTTGCCTTCAGATTTTGATCTATAAGCACATAGGCTTGTGATTTCGTGCCCAATAATGGTTGTGACTGTATTGTACTTGAGCATGTTGTTTCTTTTCATGCTCATGACTTCTCAAGATGTATATTGACCCTCTCAAGCCAATTCTCTCTATCAACCTCAATCTCCCGCTCAATGGGTGTCATCTCGTCTTGGCTTCTTCGGGCAGCTTGCCGGTTCTCACGGATGTTTTGCAACTCCATGATTGTCTGCTGATCCTCCAACTATTTGTTTTACTGCTCCAGGTAGTTTATGATCCATTGGGCTCTCTGCAACTTGACGGTCAAGGTATCGATCTCAGCCTTCTGCTCCTGAATGGTCTCTCTCAACTTTGAGCTTGGAGAGCTCAAATCCTCATCAATCAATATGAAATCAGTATCCTGGCCTCCTGAAGGGCCTTCATCCTGCATAGGCCTCTTTCCTTTGTCCTGTACTTGTACCTGTGCTTCTGATGATGGAGAAAATACCCCTTCCACCCCAGGTGGAGATAGTACTCGTCGGGCTGCTGCAAATAATAGTCTGGTGCCTCTCTGATAAGTGACATATACTAGCACACTGATAGGCTCTGTCTCATGACCTTCAGGCTAATGTGAAGGTTCACCTGCATCATGGACAACCTCTGGAGGAACCTAAGGAACTGTGAAGAAATCATAGGAAATTAAATCCTCCCATGAAATGCCCTGCAATCCAAGCTGATGTACAACCACGATCTTGATGAGTGCATAGTGATAAATAATGTTGTACTGTTGCTCGAGAGTTTTCTTCTGCACAAGAGTGGCCATTCTCTCGATATACCAGCACATGAAATAAGTTATGTTCATCATCCTCACTCTCATGAAATGCATCAATAACCTAATGTGGTAGGCATAGAGGCGTGGCTTCGTACCTCTGGGCAGAAGTATGAAATGTGGGTTCATCGAGCACATAGGATGTGAGGAGCAGGAATAGGAACACCTGGCAGCCTCCTCATAGCTGGGCCTGATGTATGGTTCCAGCCACCTCTGCCCACTGCATGGCTCTTTGGTGTCATGCTGCCCACATTGGTCTGGGCTGGTAACCGAGAGATGGTTTCCAGAGTCGAAGTGAAATTTACACTAGCAAGAGTTACCTGACCATCATGTAAATGAAATACAAAAAAACGAGCCAACTCTTGATGATGATGAATCCTAGCAATCATCTCACAATACTAATAGCATGACTGCTCTTGAAATCATGCCATGGCAAGTGGGCAAGCCTGGAATTGAGTCAATGAGGTGGGCTCTTCTCTCACATGTTTTCCGCCTTTACAAGGCCTTCTTGGTGCATGTAGCTCAGTGGTAGAATCACTATCTCTGTCATAGGATGTATCAGTGTCTGTCTCCATTATGTTTCAAGGTCTATGTTTGGCTTATATGAGAGGAAAATGGGAATTTGGTGCTTTGTTGTTTTAATGCCAAGTATATGGTAGTGTGAGAGGGACTGTGGGGAAATAGGGCAGTGGGGACAATGGGGTTTAATCAAATGATAATTTTCCCTTTGAAAATTTGACAAACTTAGGGACAAGGGACAACCATTGAATTTTTGGGATTCTTGGGGTTTGGGAGCTTTTATAAGTGAAATGAGAAAGGGGGAGTGATAGAAAAAGAAAGGATTTAGGGATAGGGATAATGGAAATGAAATGATATGAGTGGTTTGGGATATAAGGGAATAGGGGAGGACTGTAATGATAATATTAACAGTGATGGGAAGGGAGCAATAGGTGGGGAATGGATTTGGAGTACTTGGCACCAAAATCAAATTTTAAAACTTCAAATTCAAAACCCTTAGGAGAAAATTTTAACAAGGTGACAGGGTTTATGTTTTTGAAATTCAAACTCTCATATTCCCTTTTCAAACAAACCCAAACATTGGCTAATAGCAATTTCAAAGTCTCACAAACTTACTTGAAACATAGGAGGCGGATTCGTTTTGAAATTTGAGAGAGATGGCAACAAATTAAGTGTTCTAACCTTGTGTGCCACGCACACAACCTAGTGCGCCATGCTCTCTGTGTGCACTGTGACTATTCAGAAATGCACAGTGAAAAACGGCCCTATGCGCCGTGCTTTGCTTATGCGTCGCGACCTCCACCCAGTGCGCCGCGCAGGTAAACTCACCAATAGTTCGGCCTCCAAACACTGATTTCGCCCTCCACAATTTTTCTTTGGCTCTTTGATGAATCTTGGTATGCAAATGAATTATGAAAACACAAAAATATCTTTTATACCATAGAATTTGGTTTTTGATTTGAAAAAAACCCACTTTCTAAAGTCTGAAAACTTTGGCACTTTTTGAATTGACTCTGTTTTTGTTTCCTTTGATTTTTGAATTGATGATGAATCTCTTGTCTATTATTTGCAGGGATAGTTGGCATGGGATTTTGGCAAAGGCGACTAGGGCTGCACCTGAATAACTTCACAACTGAAAAAAACTTTGAAAATTACATTGCATTTATTACAAAAGGATAAAATAGACAATTTTTCTTCAAAATAGAGTTTTGAAGAAAAATCATTATCAAGCATTATGACGATGAAATTTTTGCGATGAAAACTTATTTCGAACCTCCCTCATGTGCCCGCTGACATTATTAGCCATTTTGAATACTAAATTAGCGAAACCCTAGACTTAATGAGACCGAAACCCTAAAATGACTCTTTGTTGACCAAGGTACCAAACATGATTGTAAATGAATATGAATTATTTCGATGAACAAACACGGACCAGCAGGTACATGACATGAGGGATATGAGAGAAAATACCCTTCCGTTAGATGATCCATGCTCCTAATGGAATGCAGCTAACTGAACTGAATGAGACACCTAAAATGAAATGCAACAAGAGAAATTTGATCTCTGACGAAGGGATGAAGATACTGACCCTAACATTGGCTCCAATGGGGATGGTAGCTCCTAGGAGGTGCTAAGAACTAAAGATTTCTGGGAGACTAGGCAGTGCCTTCGTCCATTGGGCTATGGAGTCCATAACTTCGAAAAATCAACACAAGACTCTTTTATTGACTGAAAATTTTACTCAAACTGACTCAGTTTTGAAAATAAAATGACTGAAAAACCTGACTCGACAAAATCAAACCAACGCTGAAATAAATCTTCAGAGTTATAGCCTTCACTTCGGGCCCCAAACTGAAGAAAAGATCACAGCACACACTTGCAATGAAACTGAAATAAACGGTATGTATAGTGACAATGTAAGCAGCAAAAAACATTTCAGAAATGATATCGCTTGAGCAGCCGACCATTGACCAGCCCTCCTAGACAATCTTCCCCGTTCATATCTTTCAGAAGAAAAGCATTCTCGCCCCGATATGCAGAAATTTTAAAGGGTCCTTTCCAGAGATTTTTGAACTTACCATGCTTACCCTTTTCCTCGTTTCTTGCATCCCATTTCAGCACCACTTCTTCCAATTGAAACTTGTCCACTTTGGCTTTTCTGTCATATATTTTCTTAATTCTCTCTTGCAGCTTGAATTTGTTTTGAAAAACTTCTTCTCTCATCTACTGCAAATGGATCATTTGATTTATTCTTCTTTGCATATGATCTTCTTCACTGCCAGCTTCTTGTAGAAGTTTGACCACTAGAACTGCGAGAGAGGTAGGAAACACCATGTCAACTCCATATACTAGCTCAAAAGGGGACATACCAATGGATTTCTTTTGACTCACTCGATCTGCCCAAAGTGCATTGACCAACTTCTTATGCCAACTTTTCTTGTTTATTTCCAGCAATTTTTTAATGATGTTAACCAAATATTTGTTGGAAGACTCCGCCAATCCATTGCCTTGTGGATGATAAGTGGTTGAGTGTCCCAAAATGATATGATACTTGTCACAAAACTCAATCATCCTTTTTTATTTGAAAGATGCTGCGTTATCAGTGATTAACTTATTCGGGCAACCAAAACGAGACAAAATATTATTCTCAAGGAATGAAATTATTACCGAATCTGCAGCTTGCCTGGTGGGAATTGCTTCAATCCATTTCATGAAATAATCTGTCGCTGTGAGGATCCACCTATGCTGAGCTGAAGAAGCAGGATGGATCTCGCCAATGAAATCCAAACCCCATTGTTAAAAAGGAGCACTTACCTCAATGGGCTTAAGTGGCAAAGGCTGCAATTTTTGCCTCCCTTCAAAAATCTGACATTCATGATAGCTTTTGACAGTCTTATACACATCAGAAAAAAGTGTCGGCCAATAACATCCCGCTCTCAAAATCTTGTTGGCCGTTGTTTTCCAAAAAAGGTGACCCCCGCAATTTCCTTTATGAAAATCCTCCATAACCTGCTTTGCTTCTTCTTCAACCAAACAATTCAGCAAAACACCACTGGGATCTTTCCAGTAGAGTGAATTATTCAAAATACAAAACTTAGAAGCCTTCAATTTCAGCGTTCTGCTTTTGTTTCTATTCATGCCGGGCAGTGGTGACAAATTTTGAAGCACATTTACAATTTCTGAATACCAAGGAGAAAGAAAAAAGATTTCTGATACCTGAACTGATGAACTTTCCTCATTTTCCTTAGACATAGCAACAATGAGATTGATGTCCAAGGTGTGTAAATTTGACTCAGCCATTAGCTTAGCCAGCCCTTGTCCTTTGATAAGCTTTGTAGGCTTTATCTCCACATCATACTCCAACAAGCCAACAATCCATTTGCCCCGTCTCCCTTCTGGATCTATTTGCAGTAAAAAATCCTTAACAGCAGTGTTAGGAACATAAGCAAGAATACGAGAATGCAGAATATATACCGAAAATCTTTCAATGCTTTCACTAAAGAAGGAGCTTGCTTTTCAATGATGTTATACTTTAAGGCTGCATCTCTTATGGTTTGGCTGAAAAAAGCAATTGGTTTTTCATGCTGATCTCTTTTCTACATTAATATTGCTGCCATAGTATGCTCCAAAGCAAATGAAAACAAAATAAAATCCTGAGTATAATCCGGGCTGATCAAAACCGGAGTTGAAGAAAGAACCAACTTCACTAAATTGAAAGACTTTACCGCCTCCTCGGTCCACATCACTATGTTGTCTCTCTTAAGCATGTTTGTAATCTCTCTTAGATGTTCAGCAAGATTAGGCACAAAGTGACGTAAGAAATTCATCTTACCATTGAAGGATTGAATCTCCTTTTTGTTCCGGGGAAGATCAATTTGCTGAAGAGCTTCAACTCATGATGGATCAATACGGATGCCATCTTTTGAGATAATATGACCAAGAAGTTTGCCCTCATCCATGGCAAACAAACTTTTCTTTGGATTGAGTGACACACCATACTTTCTACATCGCTGAAAAAAAATATTCAAATGGTAAAGGTGCTCTTCATCAGAATTAGAAAAGACTGTCAGATCATCAAGATACACAACTAGAAAAACATCTTTCTCATTTTCAAATGCCATATACATTGCGTGCTGAAATGTTGCACCAGCATTCTTCAAACTGAAAGGAATTTTAGCGTAATGGAAAGTTCCCCACGGAGTGGTGAACGTTGTTTTGTCTCTATCATCCTCATGGACCAGAATTTGGTTATACCCGGAATAACCATCGAGTAGTGACATACGAGATGCTCCAACTACCTACTGAAGTATGTGATCCATTTTGGGCAATGGATAATTATCTTTCAAGGAAACCTTATTCAGATTCCTAAAATCAATGCACAAATGAATCTCACCTGTTTTCTTGCAGACGAGCACCAAATTGGAAATCCAATTTGAAAATCTTATGGGAACAATGATACCAACCTTGTATAATCGATTCACTTCCTTTTCAATTGAAGGAAGCAACTTTGGATTTATCCTTCTCAATTTCTGCCTGAAAGGCTTTTGATTTGGTTTAATAGGAATGGTGTTCTGAATTATGTTGGTATCATATGTCTTCAAATCTGAATAGTCCCAAGAAAATAAATCAGCAAAAGAAGACAACAAACTAACATATTTTGCTCTTACCTCCGGTGACGACGCTTTGGACAATTTCACCATCTTTGGATTCTTAGCTGATCCAAGGTTCACATCTTCAACTCCCTTTTTGGTTGGCCGCAAGGTTTTTTTTTTAGCTACGTCATCTTGATCGAAAAGCTCCTCTAAAGGTATCAAGCCTTTAGGAATGACATTATCCTTCAGCTGCAAAACCTCCATCTGATTTACTTGCACATCAGCTTCACCATCATCATGCTCCATGTCAATTGAAGTGTCTTTGAACTTACCTTTGTTTTGCAGAAATTCATCAATCTCATCATCATTTTGGAATACTTGCCAATACCTTTGATTTTCCAGGACATTCGGACGATGCTTCACATGAATTTCAATTTTTTTACTTGAGTTCATTGGAATCTTCAAATTACTTGCTGCCTTTGCAAGTGCATCTACAATAGCATTCTGAATACGAGGGGCACAAGTCAAAGTATAGTCTGAAAACAATTTCAAGATATCAAGAACAACATTTCAGTAAGCCCGCATTCGAGGATGCTTAGCTTGGTATTCACCTTTTACTTGCTTAATTACCAACTCGGAGTCACCATAGACTCCAATCCTCTTAGCATTCAACTTTCTAAGAATTTTCAGACCAGCAATCAAAGCTTTGTATTCTACCTCATTATTCGAACAATCGAAAGCTAATTTATAAGAGCAGACCCTTACATTACTCGGTACCTTGTTTGGGGCAGAAAAAGGGCTGCGTACCCAAATGCCAAATCCAGCACCATCACTCCCTACTGCACCATAGAAATCCATGGTCCACAAACCATCTTCATCTTCTTCCAAGTGCTGAAATTCTGTTTGCTCTGTTATTTCTGCTTGCTGTCCATCAACTTTTTGCTGTTGTTGGAAGGCTGATTGCTCAGCGGAACTCTCAAGTTCTTGTCTCTCTTTCTTCAAAACCTCTCTAAAATTTTCAGTGATTTCCAGAATGTCCTCTGCTTCAACTAATTGACTATTTACATCATTGACACTATCTGAATACAAAACAAGTGACTCTAAATCTGTATGTAAATAATTAATAGGATGATTTATCGATTTCTCCTTGCTGGTGATAATATACTTCATCTTTTGCTCCCGATATAATCTTCACATCTGACCAAACACAAGAATGGTAGCATAGGAGAAATCAAGCTACAATGTTCCCTTCAGTTTCACTCCCCAAGATCTGGAAAGAAGCATGCCAAATCTAGGAGGAATATCCGCCACAACCACATCCATCAAAACATTCTTAGTTGGAATCTGATCTAAACTAACCACCAAATATTTGATAAGCCCAATGCATCTTACTCTGCTAGAATCTAAAGAATAAAGATCATGATACTTCCTAGTGATGTCCAATCCCAGTTTCTCCATGATTTCTCTCGGCATGAGATTATGAGATGCTTCGGAATCAAACATGGCATTATGCAAGACAAAATCATGCAATCTAAGACTGATATAAAAAGGAGGCACATCACTATCTGGAGACTCACCATCCAATGCTGGTCCAAATATCAACTCAGGTTGATCATCTTCCACATTCACCATATCATACATTGGATCGAAATTCAAAATCTTAGACACCTGACCCTTATAACTGCTATTTTTCATCAATTCAGTCAAAGGAATGGAAACTTTTAACTTAGCTATTTCACTCTCTAAGTTAAAAACTGAAGCTTTTTCTACCTCTTTGACTAGAACAACCTTCTTTTCAACTTTCTCCCTTGATACGATTGGCTGATTCGATCTTTCATTTGCTGATGGGGATTTTCTAGTAGTAGGATCAACTATCTCTTTTCCCTTCTTCTGTGCAATGGGTGCATCATTCTTTGGTGCTGAAACTTCCTTTCTCTTTTGGACTGGATTGATGGGCACATCTCTATTTCTAAGTGAATATTGACACTGCTGGGTGGACAAAGCATTCATATAACCTCTCTGATACTCATCTGACTCTTCTTCAAGAGTCGTCTCATTTGCCAAAATAAAATCCTTGTCTTTTTGTAAATCTGAATTTTTTTCATACTCCTCATGTTCGGTAATAAAGGTTGGCATATCATCAGGTGTAAAGAAGTGATTATCTTCCCCTATTACATTATATTCATCATTTGATTCCAGACCAACAAAATTCTGCTGTAAAGGTGTCTTTACCTGCTGCTGTACTACTGGTGGTTCTTGTGCTCGTTGCTCTCGTTGTTTGATCCTGAATTGTGGTTGCTGCTGGCCATGGAAGTTAGGATTTCTGATCTGTGGTTCAGGCTTATCTAGTGTCAATATTTCAATCATCTTTTCCACCTTGCGAAGTACTTGATCTGAAGTAGAAGCCTCTTCCTTTATTGCAACTTTCTTTTCAGCTCTCAATCTAGCTCTCTTGTCATTCAAATTAGCTTCAACACTCACTGCAATTTTCTGCATGTCTTCCAAGGTGGCGGGATCTCTTTCTCGTAATTGATAGGCCATGTCCAGATCAAAACCATCCAGAAACTTAAGCAAAGCTGACCTCCTAGATGGCCTTAAATCATCAAGAATTGTATTGTAAACCACATTAAATTTAATACAATAATATTGGACAGACTCACCAACATTCCACTTGATCTTGGTATATTCAGAAGTGATCTGAAGAGGATCTTTATTTACTTCCCACCGATCCAAAAATTTTCTCTGAAGCTCAGCCAATGTAGCAATACTTCTAGGCTGCAAAGCTCTGAACCATTTTCTCACTTCTCCTCCAAAATTTTGCACAAATAATCTCATGGTCACATTTTCTGTGTCAATTTCATGAAGGTCAAATAAATATGCCATTGTATCCACATGCTGCTAAGCAGGAACACTTTGAGGAGTGCCATCAAACAATGGGATCTTACTTTGATAATCTGTGGGCATATCATCCAAGTTTTGAGGCAACACAAGAGGTGAAAATCGGGCAGCCATTGCTCTTGGTGGATTTACTATTGGATTTGGAAATATGGGAGGAGCAGGAGCAGTAGATGTATGAGTTCTGGATGGAGGTGAAAATATTGCAGATTGTTGATCAGGGATAGATGGTTGCACGGGAATGGTAGGAATGAAAGGGGGATGGGTATGAACTTGTGAATTGGAAGTAGCTGCTGATGGCCCAAGATTTTTAGATGCAGATTCTATAAACTCAGGAATATTTGTTGCCACAATGGAATTTTGAATATTCAAAATATAACTGTCAATGGATCTATTAGCCTGTTCAATTTCAAGATACTTGATGAACTCTATATTTATGATAGTAGAACCAATATCACTTTGAGACTTAGTCTCAAACAACGACAACTCAAATTTTTCGTCAAATTCAAGATCTTCAAGGTATTCAAACATAGCGGGACATGAATGAGATTTGAAAAGAGGAATCACAGGACTTTCTCGATGAAGAATTCTTGAAATCATATTGGGATTTTCATACATTGGAGGTGGATCGAGATCTAGATTTGCTCTGGTATGTCTTCTGGAAGCCAGTGTGTTCAATTATTTTCAAAAATCAAAGGGACAAAACCAACTTCTTCAGCCTATCAAATTCTAGACTCATCATCCCAAAGTCCAGAATGATCTTATGTACTGGGGCAATTTACAAGTCAAGTGTCACGTTTACAAACTAGACTGGAGATTGACTGAAGCAACATTTATCTACTTTCACTAATGCAAAGCAAGAGTGTTTCGAAGGCTACCTGGCATAACTTCAAGCTCCGTCTGTAGCTTATAAAAAAAAATAACACTAATAAGAAAACCATTTATTTTCCCAGTATGGTCGCCACTTTTTTATTGCCTAAATCTACCTCAGGCTAAAAGAAGGTAGAGTTCAGGGTAACATCAAACCACGCTCAGTTTGGTAGCTCACCCTACCAGAATAGGAGAGGGCTCTCTCCAGGTCAATCTCAAAAAAAATAATCGAAGGGGCTTGAGATGACTTGAAATAAAGGCTAATTTTAGGCTAGGTATATAATTAAAGGAGTTTGATTTTGATTTTGGGGGTTTTGTTGGAAACAAAGGGAAAGCCAGTTTTGGGTTCGGGGATGAGGCCTAGTTTTTGCAGAGTTCTGAATGGGGCAAGGAAGGAAATTGTTTTGATGCTTTGGATAGAATGAACAGATAGTTCAGACCGGTGAGGAGCTGAAGAGGGCAAGATTTTTTCAAGAATCCTCTTCAAACGGATGAAAACATGGAAAATTAAACAAACCGAAGGCAGAGCAAAGCAATCTAATCAATTCCACCTTTATAACTCATTTGTTTAATTTAAGAAGAAAGGAGAAGGAAAATGATACACATAAACATCAGTGAACTTACAATCACATAGATAAAAACACCATGAAAACATAGAGCCACATGGATCCCAAAGAGTGCTGCAAACCCTGGTCTATTCCTTTGCCAAAATTGCAGAGATGAAATGTACAATGAAGTGCCAAGCAATCCCAAGTGTCCAACCCTGCAAATTACTGAAGAAATACATGATATCGAAAATCCTAATTCATTCCCATGCCTCTAGGGGTCGAGCTCATCATTCTAGGAGCTATTTCAACCATATCTAAACTAGGAACTGGAAAATAGGCAATGAAACAACTTGCCTCTATATGATAGGAAACTGATTCATTCACTTACATTTCACTTTTTGGTGAATGAATCCACTAAGATAAGTAAAAATGTACCAAAATTACATCGTGTTCATGAAATTACATAAATTTACATCAAGAGTTACATGAAAAAATAAAACTAGCCAAAACTAGGCGAAATTTTGAGCTGCTGAGTGAAAAATAGGCCAAATTTCCCTATGCGCCATGCTTGAAATCTTTGTGGGTAGTACAAGTTTGAGGCTGATTTTGAGGGCCTTCCCAAAGTCCAAATTGAGTGTAGGATAGCTCGTTGGAAATAATTTCCCTATCTACTTTCCAACCCAAGTGGAATTTCTGGATTTGGTTGCCAATTAGCCCTCCAAACTCAAATCTCCCAACATTGCTTCCTGTGTGTGCAAAAAGTGGCAGAAAGACCATTTTTAGGGTGTTTTTGACCCTTTAGGAAACCCAAAACTTGTCAAAATTCTTAGGTAATCCATAGGCATGCACAAATTTTGATGAAAAATCCAGAAATGCAAATTTTTACTCTAGAAGAGCTGCCAATTATAAGCGCGCGCCAAGTGGTGCTACACGTCGGGTAGGAAAATCTATGTTTAGGCCCAAAAATTCAAAATTGACAAATTTTTTCCCAAATTTCTTGAAATTTGGGCTGAATGCCCACCATCAAGAATTATGCTGGGCCAAAGAAGCTTCGGCCAAAATTTGGAGTCTATCATGCCTTTTATGACACTTTAGTGCCCTCCTTAGCCTTGCCTTCAGGATTTTGATCCTCGCTTTGCAAACATGCTTTCGTGCCCAATAATGGTTCTTCATGTTCTTGAGAAAATTATTTTCCTTGTTTCCCTTCTCCAATAGCTTCTCAAGATGTATATTTACCCTCTCAAGCCAAGTCTCTCTATCAACCTCAATCTCCCGCTCAATGGGTGTCATCTCGTCTTGGCTTCTTCGGGCAGCTTGCCGGTTCTCACGGATGTTTTGCAACTCCATGATTGTCTGCTGATCCTCCAACTATTTGTTTTACTGCTCCAGGTAGTTTATGATCCATTGGGCTCTCTGCAACTTGACGGTCAAGGTATCGATCTCAGCCTTCTGCTCCTGAATGGTCTCTCTCAACTTTGAGCTTGGAGAGCTCAAATCCTCATCAATCAATATGAAATCAGTATCCTGGCCTCCTGAAGGGCCTTCATCCTGCATAGGCCTCTTTCCTTTGTCCTGTACTTGTACCTGTGCTTCTGATGATGGAGAAAATACCCCTTCCACCCCAGGTGGAGATAGTACTCGTCGGGCTGCTGCAAATAATAGTCTGGTGCCTCTCTGATAAGTGACATATACTAGCACACTGATAGGCTCTGTCTCATGACCTTCAGGCTAATGTGAAGGTTCACCTGCATCATGGACAACCTCTGGAGGAACCTAAGGAACTGTGAAGAAATCATAGGAAATTAAATCCTCCCATGAAATGCCCTGCAATCCAAGCTGATGTACAACCACGATCTTGATGAGTGCATAGTGATAAATAATGTTGTACTGTTGCTCGAGAGTTTTCTTCTGCACAAGAGTGGCCATTCTCTCGATATACCAGCACATGAAATAAGTTATGTTCATCATCCTCACTCTCATGAAATGCATCAATAACCTAATGTGGTAGGCATAGAGGCGTGAAAACCGGCCCTCACAACTGAAGTATCTGATAATGATTTTCATCAGAGGCGCATAGGATTCCTTCAGGAACTGGAATGGGAACACCCCGCTGAGCTGTCTCACATAGCTAGGCGTGATGTATGGTTCATAATGCATTCTGTCTACCTGCTATATTTTGTTCCACTATTCACCCACATTCAGTATTCTTGTTGCTTGGGAGATGGTTTCCGGTGTCAAAGTGAAATTTACACCAGCAAGAGTTACCTAACCATCATGTAAATGCAATACAAACAAACGAGCCAACTCCTGATGATGATGAATCCTAGCAATCATCTCACAATACTGATAGCATGACTGCTCTTGAAAACATGCCATGGCAAGTGGGCAAGCCTGCAACTGAGTGAATGAGGTGGGCTCTTCTCTCACATGTTTTCCACCTTTACGAGGCCTTCTCAATGCATGTAGCTCAGTGGTAGAATCACTATCTCTGTCATAGGATGTATCAGTGTTTGTCTCCATGATGTTTCAAGGTCTATTTTTGGCTTATATGAGAGGAAAATGGGAATTTGGTGCTTTGTTGTTTTAATGCCAAATATATGGTAGTGTGAGAGGAACTGTGGGGAAATAGGGCAGTGGGGACAATGGGGTTTAATCAAATGATAATTTTCCCTTTGAAAATTTTACAAACTTAGGGACAAGGGACATCAATTGAATTTTTGGGATTCTTGGGGTTTGGGAACTTTTATAAGTGAAATGGGAAAGGGGGAGTGATAGGAAAAGAAAGGATTTAGGGATAGGGATAATGGAAATGAAATGATATAAGTGGTTTGGGATATAAGGGAATATGGGAGGATTGTAATGATAATATTAACAGTGATGGGAAAGGAGCAATAGGTGGGGAATGGAGTTGGAGTACTTGGCACCAAAATCAAATTTTAAAACTTAAAATTCAAAACCCTTAGGAGAAAATTTTAACAAGGTGATAGGGTTTATGGTTTTGACATTCAAACTCTCATATTCCATTTTCAAACAAACCCAAACATTGGCTAATAGAAATTTCAAAGTCTCACAAACTTACTTGAAACAAAGGAGGCAGATTCGTTTTGAAATTTGAGAGAGATGGAAACAAATTAAGTGTTCCGGCCCTATGCGCCGTGTGCACAACCCAATGCGCTGCGACCGTTCAGAAATGCATGGTGAAAAATTTCCCTATGCACCATGCTTTGCTTATGCGTCGCAACCTCCACCCAGTGCGTCGCGTAGGTAAACTCACCAACAGTTCGGCCTCCAAACACTGATTTCGCCCTCCACAATTTGTATTTGGATCTTTGATGACTCTTGGTATGCAAATGAATTATGAAAACACAAAAATATCTTTTATACCATAGACTTTGATTTTTGATTTGAAAAAAACCCACTTTCTAAAGTCTGAAAACTTTGGGACTTTTTTAATAGACTCTGTCTTTGTTTCCTTTGATTTTTGAACTGATGATGAATCTCTTGTCTGTTCTTTGCAGGGATAGTTGGCATGGGATTTTGGCAAAGGCGACCAGGGCTGTGCCTGAAGAACTTCACAACTGAAAAAAAAAATTGAAAATTACATTACATTTATTACAAAAGGATAAAATAGACAAATTTTCTTCAAAACAGAGTTTTGAAGAAAAATCATTATCAAGCATTATGACGATGAAATTTTTGCAATGAAAACTTATTTCAAACCTCCCTCATGTGCCCGCTAACATTATTAGCCATTTTGAAGACTAAATTAATGAAACCATAGACTTAATCAGACCGAAACCTTAAAATGACTCTTTGTTGACCAAGGGACCAAACATGACTGTAAATGACTATGAATGATTTCGATGAACAAACATGGACCAGCAGTTACATGACATGAGGGATATGAGAGAAAATACCCTTCCGTTAGATGATTCATGCTCCTAATGGAATGCAACTGACTGAACTGAATGAGACACATAAAATGAACTGCAACAAGGGAAATTTGATCTCTAACGGAGGAATGAAGATACCGACCCTAACACCCCTAATACAAAAATTTATTCAACATATTTTTGTCTTGTCTATTAGATGCATGGAGTAAATCTTGTTTTTTTCTACTGTTTAATGTCTTCTAATGCATAGATCTAGATTTTTGCAGCATTATCTTGACCACCTAACTGCAGATCTCAAGATATTTATAACCATCTTTGCTGTTAGGGTTGTTATGCACAGCTAAAGTGGTCTTTTTTCATACGCTTGGAATTAAGATTTATACTAACAACTGGCGACTCCACATGAGTTTACGATTATGACCACTGTCATTTTTCTGATCCTTACATATCCGGCTGCTTCAAACACTAGGATTTCTCTTCAACCCTTTTTTTTTTCTTTTCTTGATGTTTTTTTTAACCTATAAAACCCTAAAACGATAAAAATTCTAACTTCTGAGTGTCTTCATACATATTGCGCAGGTGACAAACATCAGTCGCAGCTGAGACGACAATTTTTTCTGAAATATGTCGCTGAGAGTGTTGGAAGTGCAGGTCACACTTTTTAGCCAAAAACCTATGGCCTGAACCTCCAGGGCACACCTTACAGCCAAAAAAGTGCGAACTCTGCTGAAAACAGGTCAAAAACTGCGACCTGGACTTTTTTCCGGAATTTTTCTGAAAGTTTTCTGGGTTTGTCTTAGCCTCTATTCAGGTTTTTCTGACCTCCATCTCTGCCCGTTTTGTTCCTGTAATTTTTTTTTTCTGCTCAACTAAGTGGGAACCTAGCCCCCTAGGGCTTCAATACCCTCCACTTCTTGTGGAAGAGTTTTTGTTGTTGCAGGTTGTCTAAAATTTCAGAGTCTTCAGCCATTTTTTCAGATCTGATACCTCACCTTCAAATCCACTTTAGATCGGCTTGTTATCCATCCAAATATCCTCATTTAGCTTTGTTTTGGTTTTCCTCTAGGGTTCACTCCGCTTCCCTCCTAGAGATAACCTTTTGCCACCTCTTTTTACATCAATTTTTCATCTGATCTGTTGTTATTTCTCCACCACTTTCCAGCAGATTTTGGCCTTTATATTCCTGTCCCTTCTGACCTTAGATCTATTGGCTGTTTTAGTGTGTTTTTATTATTTTTTTACTCACCTATAGAATATTTTTTGAGAGGTCTGCCTCCTTAGGTTTCGATTATTGCATTATTAGCTATTTATTTTCTGTTATTGCAGGTTTATATACTATCTTTTGGAGGTTATTTGCAGCTATAAAAAACACTTTTTCTTTTTCTCTACAAACGTCTCGGTTTAAAAATTAAAATTTACACACTTTACACACACACCCTAAGTGAAAAAGGGCTTGGTTAACACCACCAAGAAAATACTAAAATATTGAAATCATCTGATCCTGTGCCCCTCTGCCCTTGTTTCGACATTGCAATCAGTTGGTCTCTTTTTCCTTTGTGCCGTGTTTGTGTCATCATCATTGCACCACCAAATAATTTATCCTGGAGACTTCTTGGCCTTCATCCTCAGTTTCTAGGAGGAAGACTTACTCCTCTGTGTAGGATTCAAGTTATTCCTCCACCGATTCCGCACTTCGACTCTTCTTCTAGTCCATTGGGTTCTCCTTCTCGTTCTGCCATTGGTTCTCCCCCTGTCACCTTCACCATGTCTGGTGCAGGACCTAATGCTGGTGGTAACCCCAGCCCTCACGCTAGGAATACTACTAGTAGCACCACAATGAACACTACCCCAGCTGTGCCCTTGCTCCCCTTCATGGCAGGCCTCAGTCTCCCCGATGTTGACTAGTTGATAAATGACCCTATACACCATGACGCTAGTTGGCCTGCTATGTCGATGAAGATCCCTTCCAACATCCCAATGTTTGAAGGCCTTGCTAGAGAAGATCCTTCAAATCATGTTCGATCTTTCCACATGTGGTTTTTGTCTAACTCCTTTACGGATGACTCTGTTCGTCTTTAGTTGTTCCAACGTACGCTTACAAGTGAAGCTTCTAAGTGGTATGTTGATCAGCCCCCTTCCTCTCATACCACCTTTTCGACTCTTTCTCAGGCTTATTTGTCTTACTTCCAGCTTCCCCTTTGATACGACACTGGTACTGAACTGTTGACTTCTTTTCGTCGATCATTTGCGACCCGCCTTTTCGATCATGTCCAGGAATGGCAGAGAAGAAAGAGCCTATGTTGAGCTCCTACCTTCGAAGACCGTGTCTACATGGACTGGTTCCTTAGATCTCTTTTTCCACCTATCGGAAAAGATGTTGCATTGAACTTTCCTCAAACCGAAGAAGCTGCTCTCCAAATCGCGTTAAAATATGACCTGATCTACGCTTAGTCGGGTTATGTTTATACTATTCTACCTGATCTTCCCAGACCTGGTGGTGCCAATGCATCGGGGGAATCTCACGCCACCGACGGTATCGTTGGAGCTCTATTTAACCCGTATGCTCAACCCCCCATGGGCTATGGTTTTCCTTAGGGGGGGGAAACACCTCTTGCACTTTTCCCCCTCCTGGTAGCATGTATCTAGGATACAACATACCTCCTCTTTTTTCCCAACCTCCTGTTTACCACACTGCTACCCAACCTCCTTATTATCCATATCCATATCCTGGTGCTCCATCTCCTCCATCATTAGCACCTCTTCCTCCCTTTCCTTCTCAACCCCCTCAACAGCAGCCACCGCCCCCTCAAGGGTAGGTGTATGCACAACAGGGTGCAACTAATCCTCCTCCCTCCAAAAAGAAGAGGAGAGGCACTCAAAATCAGTCTGCTCCTAGTAACCCTAGAACTAATCAAGGTAATGCTCCTAACACTACAAACCAGCAACAGGGCACTCAGCCCAAGTAGGAGAGGCTTGTTTGCACAAACAAGCCCTGTTCTTGTTGTGGTGTTTATGGTCATTACACGCATGATTGTCCTTTTTCTCCACAAATGAGGTAGCTGTGGGAGTCTCAAGCAACTTTGAGAGGATAGCAAGCTGTCCCTTCCATTCCTCCCATTCCTGCACCTAGTTAACTAGCTGTGCTTACTGATCCTTTTCCTCAGCAAGGATTCGTGGCTACCCAACCACTTGAAGGTCAGGTGGCCACTCAACCTCTTCCATTTGGTACCTCCGATTACCAGATTCTCATGATGAAATCCGATCAACCACCAACTGTTGACATCAATCTTTAGACTCGGTCTCATCAATACAACAAGCCTCCTGCTACGTCTATCCCCGAGCCGCCTCCTTTGGTTTCTACAGAG
The DNA here is from genome assembly GCA_034641835.2 of Pinus albicaulis. Classification (NCBI taxonomy): domain Eukaryota; kingdom Viridiplantae; phylum Streptophyta; class Pinopsida; order Pinales; family Pinaceae; genus Pinus; species Pinus albicaulis. Next base: position 726,211,254 of record CM076572.1, on the reverse strand, counting down.
CCTCTTTCGACATATAATGGCCCCTTAAATATCCCTCGGCCTAGGGCAGAGGTTCATACCAAGATCCCTAAGGGACCACTACGCCAAAATGCTGCTTCTAGAAAATCTGCCCATTCATATAGCATAGTAGATGATCTGGCACAATCTCCTGCTGCCATTTCAACGCTGGAACTCCTCCAGTTGTGCCCTTCACAATGAAAAGCTCTACTATCTTCCGTGGGCACTGTAGATCCTTCCAACAATCGATTTATTGTCTTTGATGTTGACCGGTCAGAGCATCCTCCTCTCCCAGCTTCCTTCTCTTTCTAAATCCCAGTCAAGATCCAGAACGCCAACGTTTCTCGGTGCATTATTGATGAGGGGGCATCCACCTGTGTGATGTCTGCTTCGGTTTGGAAACAAATTGGATCATCTTAGTTGGCTCCTTCCATGATCACTCTCCAAGCGTGGGATGTCCATGCCTCCTAGCCCATTGGCTTATTCCGCAATTGTACTATTACTCTTGCGAGCAAGATTGTTTGCGTTGACATAGAAGTCATAGATGCCCCCTTAGATTACCACATTATATTGGGTCGTAGCTACACTTATGCGATGTCTGTTGTCCCTTCTGTGGTCCACTACAAGATTTCCTTCCTTCATGATGAAAATATAGTCACCATTGACCAGTTGATGTATTACGAACCGAAGTCTCAGACCTACCCTGAGTCCACTATCTCTTCGGTGGCCAATAAGAAAACCATCGATCCTTTAACTAGTGTCTCACTCGGAGTCTACAAAGATTCCTCCTTGCTTGGTACTTTCCCTGGTCTCCCTCCTCATGTCTCTGATCCCGACTCATCGAATTTTTTCATGATGCAATCATCTCGGGCTGCCCTCAAGCTGCCCACCTCGGCTATTCAGCAGCCTCCTCACCCTCCACAACCTTCTCCTAGCCCTTTGATTCAGCCTTCTATACCTCCTCCTTTTGGCCCTTCGGCTGGTACTCATGAACCTCCTTACCCTCCTGGAATGGTTCCTCCAGGCCTTAACCATTTAGGATCCGTCTCGCCTAGCCATTACCCCTTCAGTCAGATACCGTTCCTAGCTCCCCCACCAGGAATCTATATGGCACCTGTCATGGCCACCCTCTCTCTTCCTAACTTGACCCTTGGGATTCCCGTTTGGTACCTCGATCCTCCAGCCACCACCCCACCAGGTCAACCTAAACCTTATCCTGCTTTGACCCTTGTTCAATCGGCCCCCCTGACTTCTCCCGTTGTCACAGTGCCTCAGCCACCTCAACAGGAACCACCTCCTGTTGCGACTGCTTCAGGTAAGAAAGGCAAAGCTCGCAAAAGGGCCTCAAAGGACAAGGCCACCCCGAATGACCCTGCACCTCCTCCACCTCCAAAGCCCTGTGCTTTGTGTGATGTCATTGGTCATGCCACCCATACCTGTCCCAAGTTGCCCCGCATCAAGCCCATGGTTAAAGTCGTGTTCCCTGAGTCTACGGTCCCTGAAACCTCTGATTCTTCATCGACCGAAGCTAAGAACACCAAGACTATTCACACCAACCAACCTTATGCTTTGTGTGATCTCCATGGCCATTACTCTCATCATTTTCCCTGCCTTACGCATTACCGTGCCTCTTTAGAGGTAGTTCAGGAGTACGAGATTGAGTAGAACCAATCCGCTTCTCCTGTACTTGCACAGTATGTTGCAGGCCAGATTGAGGATTTAACCACTCCTATTGACATTCCTGCTCCTAATCTCGAGATGATGGAGCATGTGGCCATCATCCTCTACCTATCATCATCCATGAGACCCTCGGTGGAAGCTCCCTCTGAATCTTCTCATGTTGTTTCACTTGACCTCCCTTCAATGATCACCCTGGACTCAACATCATTGGATCCTTTATCCACTTGTTCTTATGTCATTTCCTACAATGATGCACATGTGAGCCTTTCTTCTCATGATGATGAGTCAGGTAGCTTCGCCATGTCATGTGGTCTCTCTTCCTCTAGTCATTCCTCCTTCTTTTGTGATGATGACATCATGGGAGCCATGTCCACCCCTGAATTCATCTTTCCCACCCATAAACGGGATTCCATCATCCATACCTTTGGTGACATATGTGGCCTGAGCTCAATCTATGCCTCCGGTACCTCCCACACTCCCCCTCACTAGCGGCATGTGAGTAGTAGACATCCTACCGAGATCACTCCCTTCCACAGAGTGCGTTCAATTTCTACTTTGCACTCAGGTTGCCAACATTGTTCTTCGTCCTCCAATTTATTTCCTTGTGGAACTTTTCATATGGGCCTCCCATCCACACCTTATATCATTTTTTCTGATGGTGCAATTCTCTACTCCCAGAATCTAGCCTTGGCAGGTTGGGCCATTTTTACCCCCTTGCATTCGCTTGTTCTCTCGAACGGTGTATGCATTGGTACTACTACCAATAATCAGGCCAAATATTATGGAGTGCGAGGTTTATTAGCCGATGCCCTTTCACATCGCATCCTTCACCTTCATGTTCTTTTATATTCCCTACTTCTTGTCATGCAATTGAATGGTGTCTATTGTGTGCATAATCCTATCCCTTTTAGAAGATATTTGCGAGTGAAGCTTTTGATGTGTGAATTTGAAATCATTACTTTCAGTCATGTACCTAGAGCACAAAATCACTATGTAGATAGCATTGAAAACCATATTCTAGATTGGCATTTAGCACACGCATTTAACACAAGACAATAACATAAAAATATCAAAACGATGCATATCCATAATATGTGTCGTGTAAAATGTTTTAGAGTCCACCAACTCTGATACATATGACATGCCCATGGCATGTTACAAAAACTCAAAACTGGGGGCACCACCTGCCCCTACACACTAATCACTATCTAAAGGATCCCGAGCCAATGGCTCTACTCCCATAGCTCGTAGATCATGCATACCCTGTCCGGCCATCGCCTTGCGCCATATGACCCCTCGCCACTCAGAGGGTAAACCAATACATGGCTCTATGTACTGGTCATCCAAGTCTTGCTAGCTGCACTCTGAAAAACCGGTTAGAAGCCTCTCACATCTATGACATATTTCCTCTAGAAGGGTTGCTCATCCTCATTTTGCTGTGCCCTTGATCCACTAGATCCTACGGCCCCTGATACTGCAGGTCGTCCCATGTTCTTGGCCGATTTTACCGGTGCAGTATCTGCATACCAAAATTAAAAGAATCCGTACCACATACAATATTCTAGAAACTTTACATGCACATAAAATATTAGCAATTTTTCACTTACCATCGGGTCCCCATATTTGACTAGGCGGTAGTGGCAGATCCGGGTCCCCACAATAACTCATCCCACTATAGGGATAATCGTCTATATACAGTGGCATTTGATCCCAATGAACAAAGAAATCAGGATGGAACACCCTTCCAACTGCTCCACCTCCTCCTCTGCACAGTAGTCACCTGCACCAGCACATCCTAGGCTCTCTTGGGCCCCGATCTTGGAGATGTATGCGAGGTTGAAGTGTCAGGATCTTCTCAAAGAAGAACGAGCACAACACTGTACCATATGCACATTCATGGTTCACTTGCCGCTTGCATAGCGACAACTGTCGTTTCAATGACGACAACATCATCTGGGCCCACCCATAGTAGGTCCCACTCAGAACACTCTCTACAAGCATCATTTTCGCCCCAGTGATGTGATGGAGTGCTTGGTTGCCAAGGATCCGTAGCACCGCTGCCACAGCACGAGTCTCTAACCTCTCCAAATCCCCGATGTGTATCTGAGTCCCCTTGAATTTGAAACCTGGTCGACAATGGCACTCTACAAACTATACGATATTCTTCCCACGCGGTAATATTGGCTGAGTATTCCCTACCATCCCAAGTGGTGGGAGACCAATAAGGAAATATATATCTTGGACCATTAACTCAATTCGGTGCCCATGCACTATAAAGACCTCATGGTCCGGGTCCCAATAGATGAAAATCTAGGCCAATAAGGGCTCTCTAGCTCTCATCAAAGGGTTCTCCACAAACTTCAGAACCCCAAACCTGGCCAAAGCACTGCATACACCTTTATCCTCCCGGATCTCCGACCGTAATGCGTCCAGGTCTCTCTCTCTCCAGTTGATCTGTAATTCTGCCATATCTGCACAAAACCATCATATTTGTCAGCATACAAACAGGAAAGAATGTTTCTCATTATAAAAACCTAGTGCTCAGCCAACAAACAACACAGAAAAACCCCTCCCTGATAGGTCACACTTTTCAGGCCCAAACCTAGGACAGCTCACAGTTTTTTGCCCAAAACCTGCTACCCAGGTTGAACATTTTGCCTCAAAAAGTTGGACCTGGCCGTGAAGAGGAGTAGGGGTCTGTTCCTGAGCCCTAGGGACCTAATCTAAACTTTCAATCCATTGAGAAGAAAGATTAGGGTTAGGCCTCTTACCTATAACTAACGGATCTCGATTCCAATGGTCGATTTGTCCGCCACGATCGCCGCAAGATTTAGGGCCTTCTCTCCTCTCTACATTCACCACATCTCCACATGAAAATGAGTGAATTTGGAGGGAAAATGCCTTATTAAAAGAGAAACCCCATTTTTTTCTTTCGCCTAATGTGACCCAACCGTAGCTTTGTTTACCAAACCGTCCATACCATTGGAACGCTCTCACCGAGCACTCAAATGGGTATCTGTTAGTTTTTAGTGATTTGATACTTCACCAGGACACATTTTTCCAAGAAATGCCACTTCACCCTTCCTCAAAATAAAATTTATTCACTTGAAACACTCGTACTAGGGGCACCACTCTTCCTCCATACTTGTCCACGCTCATGTCGAATTTCATTGTGAGTTACCATCTCGTACTCATGCTTTTATGGTCCCCATTAGACCTCCTTTCTTTGTGGAAGCACCATCGAGTCACCCTTGTTTAGAGCATCCAAGTTGAGTCATCATTGCATTCATGGAGTCTATCCCAAGTCCCTTTGCATCTCACTATAGTCCTCCATCCTTCATTGCTTGGTCCCTCTCTCATGTCACACGTTATGGCCTTTAGCCCCACTGTCCCCCATCCCTTATGATGTTGTGTCAGTTGCTGCCAGGTCATCCATGCCCTTTATGCTCTAAAAAGGGAAGTCGTCCATTCACTAGTTAGTACCCCCCATTTCATCATCATCATTGGTGTCAGCCTGTCAGTCGCTCTACTATTGTCTCTTGTGCCTTAGTTGAGGATCCCTTATTGCCTCACCTATAACGGACATTCTTCTTTCGACATCGGCTCATTCATTCCAGAAGACAGGTCTAGAGGGCGGTGTACCTTGGTTCCAACTTCCACTTTTGTTCGGTGCCCCGGATCAGGCAAAGGGACTCCCTATTTCCCTTTGACTTGATTGTTTCTCAGCTCCAGCTCCTTACATTGATGGTATGTGATGTTTCGATGGTGCGATGGCCGATATCGGTGATTCCCGGAGGCTATTGACGAGATGTCATAGCCCACCGGGAGGGACGGCCTGAGTAGCCCCCACATGCCGGACCAGCTTCTTCATTTCGGCCCGCCGATGCGACTCCACTGATTTGATGATACGCGACCTTAGCTTCTTGTAGCGCTGTGATTACATATCAATCAGATTTTGAGAGCCCTTTCCACACAATGGCCCATGTTTCGGGGAAAATCACCCTAGAGGTTCGTTGGGTTACAACCTCCACAGAGCAGGGCATGCTACTCAAGAAGGACTCACACAACCATACATGTTCATGAAAAACTAAATAGAGCAGATTGAGGAACTTACCCGTAGGTCCTACGGTTGAAGCAGATCCCGCGGGGTCCAAACCCCCAGCAACCGTTCTTCCTTCTTAACCTGAAAGACAAGAAGAAACGAGCACGAAGAACTGGTTGTACAACATATATCTACTCTAAATGTTAGTGAAATCCATATGAAACATTAGATAAACCATAATAAATGCTTAAATAACAATATTCTCATATATGCAAGTGGACACTAGCACATATATTTCAGGAACAAGATGGTTCTTCTATATTATAAAGCATGTACAGAAATAACAAGTGGAGAGATCACCTGAATCCTTCCATGATCTTCGAGCAGACCGTCGTCCGGATCCGTCCCACCCTTGCCTCGCTAAGATTCCTTCCGAACTGGTGCATACGAGATGACATATAGAGAGATCAGCATCTCCAGGAAACAAGGGTTTCCTGTAATGAACTGGGAAGTACAGGAGGCACGGGAATTCAGACTTGGATAGAGGATTCCAACAGAGCATAATGTCAATAATTTCTCTCTCCCTTAGGCCATACACATGAGGGGCTTTTATACTCCCTCAAAGTAGTTTCAACAGTTGGAAATAGTTGGCCACGTGCTAGGGTGGTTGAACTACCAGAGTAACCATCAACCCAGCCCGAAAATAGGGAATTTTAATATATTTTTTAATGATTTTAATGGCATACGCGGAAAAGTACATGTGGACTCGCATATACACGCGGAAAAGTCTGGGCATAACCACGTATGGGGATTTTTACACTGTTTTTTAGTGAATTTGTTCAAGTCTGTAGGAATGGGTGCCCAAAGCCATAAAAGCAATCATGAATCATATGAAGGTGAAAAATGATGCTATAACAGATGCCCCCTAATATATGAGGTCAGAAGGGGTACATGATGGCCGAAATGTATTATACACATAGAAAGAACTTCGCAAGGACAAGAGAGGACTTCACCAGATTTCAGCCTGCCAAAAACCAATGAAAGAAAACAGAGAGTCAACTCATGCTGAGGCGGGCATACCCATGCTCAGTCAAAAATACATCATATAGAAAGTATATAATAGATCCAAAATGTATACAAGTATAGCTGAACTGAAAGTACACAATGAATCATCTGAGCATGGCCCGGAAATATAAGTCTGAATCAATGTCCAAGTATCACATATAGAAAGCTGATCAAGGATGGTGCAACCGGATGTCTGATCATATAAGTAACTGAATCTCCAAGTACCAAATCATAAGAGGTGGAACAAACGGTACAATCACGCAACTCGGGAGCCAACATATAGGATGCTGTTGTACTGAACTGCAACATATAAGGGTGACCGACATCACTGGCAGAAACTGAATGGACTGTCAAAAGTGAACTGAGAAATGCTGATGCAACCCAAGGTCTTCACCGATCACTATGGCACAATTCTACACAATGGGAATAAATGAGTTGAAGTCGACCATGTGAGAAATCGTTGGATTACCGGTCAATGATGTATACCGTTAACCAACGCGAGACAACCCACCAATAATGAAAATGAGCGTCAAGGTGCCCCAGTACAATCTAACAAGTGCGAATAAATGAGTTGAAGTCGAACACTTGAAATAATCTACCAATCAGGAGGCAATGATGAATCCCCACTGTCGATAGCGAAGAGTCTGCCACTGATGACTGCAAACCCTAAGGTACTGACAAAAATACTCTAGATCTTATTCCCAGAGCAATGAGTCGGAGTCGATAGGAAAATATCTGCTGGAAGGAAGGCATTAAGGAATCCCACATCATTCCAGCGCGAGTGTAACCCGCAGGCCAAAATTTGGAAGGAATCGGACGAAGCAGAGTGACGGAACCAAACCGAAGTACGTTTCCAACATGCACAAGATGAAGCTAGTGCACGGAAGAAACCCTCTGAACCAACCAATAATGAAAGCTGACACAGAGGCGAGATATCCACCGATAGGGTCAAATGGAAATCAAGGTACTGCACGAATCCCAAGTGTGATAATGTGTGCTGACGTCGAACACAGGGGAAACCACTCAGTCAAAGACCCATAATGATGATCAAATGCTGAGCACAAGGTCACCTATCAATAATGGAAATAGGGCCAGGGTGCGGCTCTAGGTTTGCTCTCAGAGCAATGTGTCGTAGTCGATAAGAGACAAACTCGCCGGCAAGAAGTCAATGGGGACCTTCTCAAACCAGCACGAGCAGAAGACCAAAACATCTGATGTGATAGAACAAGATACTGACAAGACCGGGAAGGCCAACTGAATAATGAGTCAAGAGACACCGCAGAATGGCCGACTCTAGTTAGACTTCCCTTGAACAAAAGCACGACTCGTGATGACCATGGCAGTAAAAAGTGACATTGTATAAGTCTGTTATGCAGGAGGCAAAACAAACTCTCCATATGATTGGAAGAGATAACCAACCGGGGGAGAACTGACAAGTGAAACATGGTAAAGGCTGAACCTAGGTCAAAACTAAAACCATCCCAAATGAAGGAAATATATATATAAGTATATGTGCTTTGTTCAAGGGCGACAAACTGACTCTGTACTGCCATCAAAACAACGAAGATACATCCCGTTCCCGCTCTTTTTGTTATATTTGATTTTTTTGTCTTTTTCATATAATAAGCCTTAAAAAGAATAAAAGAATGCTATGGTACAATGGATAGAACGAGTATCAAAAATCGGATGCACTAGTTCCTGGGATTGGAACAATCCTATGCTCAATGCAAGGTGGCGGAAACTGGTAAGCGATACTCAAAGGAATGTTCCATCCATGGGTAAAAGGGTGTCAAGTCGCGATAGCTAAGTGCATGCAATGGTAAACTTGTACAGATAGTCAAGGTCAAAAGTTGGCTTAAACATCGAGTCCAAATGAAGCCGGCTAAAGGCCAGGATAAACAAGTAGCCAATATGCAATGCGGTAATACAACTTAACGACACCAGGGAGCCTCTAGGGTATAAGCCAGAAAAATGATAAGTGATGAAGGAGAAGAATGAAGCTTCAACACGAAAGACATGGCGGGACTAAAGAGGACTCCCGAGCCTACATAAAAAGCAGCATGGGCAACAAGTGATAGTGAGGAACTAACTAGGAAGCCCATGTAAAGGAAGGCTCTACCATCAAGTCATGATTAAATAATCGGCGAGTGAAATGGGTGTAATAGTCATGACCTGATGGGATCGACCCTATGGCAAGTGATCAGTATGGAGGCTAGTATGCAAGATGCAACGGAAAGTGATTTCCCTAACCTATATGCCAGTGAAGATCATATACCTGCCGTGACGAGTCGATAATCATGGATCAAAAACCGGGAAAAATCTCAAAATCGTCAAAATGTACCTGAAAACATACCAAACTGGGCACTTCCAAGCATCCGGGTTATGCAGCTTAAGATAGATCAAAAAAATAAGCATAACAAATTTTTGCGAAAATTTTCAACTTTTTAGCCATAAATAGACAAATTACCTCATATTTGGTTCATTATTACATTGCTGATTTGGAAAAAAGTGCTCTGGAGAAAAAAACTTCTTTCGTCAAATCAGGAGCAACCGACCGTCGAATCGCACCGAATTTGTCAGGTAAGCTCATCAATCATCCTTGCAAATCATTTTGTCCGTTTATAAATTAAAATTTAGTGATTTTCACCATAGAAACCCTTTCTAAAAAACACGGGTTTGCGCATACGCGGGTTGGTAACAGTAAAGTCGCGTATACACGCGACTGTGCATAAAGAAAGCCGCGTATGCGCAGGCCCAAATGAAAAATGCGTGGCTAATGAAGGATTTATTGAATTTTGACAGGATGACAATCTCATGGAGAGAGCGTGAACATAGTGCAATTGATCAAGAAGTCATGCAAGATCGAGCATCGCAAAATATTCTTCGGAATTGCGGATTGCTCAAATTTTTCAAAATGCCAAATATGAAAAGCAATGTCCGGTTGCTAGAAATGCTCGTGAATTATTGGGAACCGGAAGAGGACTGCTTTATGATAGATCAGATGCCAGTACGCATTGAAGTGGAAGACATATATTTTATCACTGGACTCTCCCGGAGGGGAGAACCAGTAGACTTGCACGGGAAGCCCCTGGGAGGGTTAACCGTGGAAGATTACGTCCACGTGTATTGCGTAGAGGGTTCCAAGAAAGTTGGAACTCAGATTGCAATTAAAGATTTAAGGGATTTGCACATGAAAATCCTCCTTTTCACCATTGGCAGAGTGGCAGGATCTGCCTCCCTACATCAGGCGTCCAGGACGCAAATGAGCATAGCAGTGGAATGCTTAACTCATGTATATGATTGGTGCACAGCCCTATTACTGAACATGAAGCAACAATTGACCTCAATCCGTCAAGAAAAGACAAAACACTTTGGATACGGTACAATTTTGATGACATTCTTCTTTGAGAAGATACTAGCATTGAGACCCAGAGTCATCTCTACCATCAACAGCCCTAGAGATCCAAGAATTGCCCGTTGGGCAGATATGATGAAGAGATTAGGGGGAAGTGAAGTTCCCCGGACCACTTGGGATGATGAGTTCTTCCTTTGGTGGGGAGAACAAATCATCGCTGTGGACGACTATCCCTATGCCGGGATGGACTTTTGTGGAGATCCAGATCTTGTTCTTGCACTAGGCATAGCATGGGGCACAGTCGGTAAGTATGAATTTTTTTTTTGACTTATATAATTTTTTGGATTTTTTCAAATATGTATGAAAAAATGAAAAACAAACATGTTTTTGATTGGATTCATAATGACTTACAATGTATCGCAGGGGCGAAGCAGATCCAGTGGATTCAGACAGGACCCTCCAGGCCGTACAGAGGAACTTGGAGGGGTTAACCCGCCAAATACCTATGGCTGCCGTGGAAGATCTGCCGAAAGCCGTCCAGAGACGGGTAGTAGGAGTGCCCCAAGACTGGGTACGGTTATTCCACCGAGTTGCCACCGCGATCATGTTCTATAGGAACACGACTTCTGGGCAGGGACCTCGGGAGTAGATAGATATTATGTATCAGATGACTGTATATTTTTGAGACTGAGCATGATCGGGCATAAGCCCAAATTTTGTATAATATTATGGATCCAAATTTTGTAAATTTTTTTGAACACTATGATGATATATATACAGCGATATTTGATGTGATGTGATAAATGTATCAAAATGTATGATGTTTTTGATGATAAATTTTATTGTATGGAATGATTAGTATGCCAATCCAATGCCTGATTAGCTAATGATTCTGCCATCCAATTGTCTGCTCGAGGAATATGAATGAATGTTAAAAATTGAAATGATCTTTGTAACAAACGTACCCTCAAAAACAACCGGAGTAAAAATGGATCTCAAACCTGATAAGTATTGTTCAACTGCGACACCACCAGCTGGGAGTCCAAGAAAACTACCAGCGAATCAACACCCAAATATATTGCCTCCGAGAGTAGATAAATAACTGCAGTGTACTTTTCTATATTATTGGAAGAAGGACCAATGCAGACTCCTCTTAATACTAACAGCTGACCGGATGGATGATGAAGCACCCAAGCCGTGGAAGCCAAGTTCCGGGTGTGTCTACTAGCACCATCGGTGAAACCATAATGACTCATGACATGAAACCCATGACACGCCAAAGCGGATCAAGCTTATCCACCAACTAATCCTGCTAATCAACCCGGATATGCAAAGCAAAAACTCACCTTATGCAAAAGCGACATATGCAGGTGAAGCCTAGGCATAATACTTCTTCAAATAGAACCCATTTCGAGGCTCCGACAACTCGTTCCCTTTGAAATCAACCAAGGTATACGCTCCTTTCTTAAGGACTTTTTTAACGATGAAGGGGCCATACCACATAGACTTAAACTTTCCTGCCCCCAGGGCATCTTTTTCTTGGGCATAGACCAAAACAAGGTCACCTTCCGAAAAAACCCTGGGTTTGACCGCCTTATCGTACTGAACTTTAACTCGGTTTTTATGCACTTCATTCATCGTGGCAGCATCCCGACGCTGCTCATCGAGATGTTCCAGATGAAGGAGCCATTCTTCAAGACTAGAAGTGTCAGGAAGAAGTTCAACAGCTAATTTAAGAGAAGGAATCTCGCATTCAATAGGAAATACGGATTCCACCCCGTGCACTAACTGAAACGGAGTAAAGCCAGTTGCAGTTTTCACTGACGTCCTGTATGCCCAAAGTGCGGGATATAGCATAATATGCCAGTTGGATCTAGCTTTATCAATTGTCCTTTGAAGAATTGTCTTCAAGGATTTATTCACGGCTTCCACTTGCCCATTGGCTTGAGGATAATATGGAGATGAATGCTCCTGCCGGAAACCCAATTTGAGAGCCAACTCAGCCATCATACTATTCTGAAAATGACTGCCATGATCAGTGACAATCTCTCTAGGAATACCAAAACGAGCGATAACCTGGTTGAAAAGAAAAAGAGCTACAGTCTCACCATCGTTCCCAAAAGTAGGCATAGCCTCGACCCACTTCGTAAAGTAGTCTACTGCTACTATAATATACTTGTGACCTTTAGCCGAAGGCGGGTTACAAGTAGTATAATCAATTCCCCACTTTGTAAAGGGACCGACAATAATGACTGGAAAAAGCGGAGCTGGATGAGTGCGCATTTTTCGAGTATAGACTTGACACGGATGACACTTTTTGACAGACTCTATACAATCTTTGAAAATCAAGGGCCAAAAGTACCCAGCACGGAAGATTTTTTGGGTTGTAGCAAGCCCAGATAAATGACCCCCACAAGCTCCACTGTGGGAATCATTCAGCACAGCCTCAGCTTCTTCGAGAGTTAAGCAACGTCTTAGGATTGAATCAACCCCTCGACGGTATAAATCATCACCAATAATCAAATAATTCTTGGCCAAGTGACGCAGCTTACGACGCTCATCTTTCGAAAAAGTAGAGGGAAACTTCGCAGTCTGAAGATACACAATTATATCTCCATACCAAGGATCCTGTGAAGAGATAAGAAACAAATGTTCATCCGAAAAGGATTCATCATAGATCATCTCTTCCCCACAGGGCAACTTGGAGATCAATTCCGCGAAAACTAATGATTTCTTGGATTTGGCAGACATAAACTCAAGATCAAATTCCTGGAAAATCACAATCCATCTATTGTATTTGCCCCCAATCACTCACCTACTGAGGACAAATTGAAATGGATTGGCTGCTTCCAAAACATAAGTTTTCCGCAGAATAATGTAATGTCAGAGTCGCTGCACAGCATGAACTGCTGCTAAAGCTAACTTTTCTATCGGAGTGTACCGGAGTTCAGGTCCTACCAAGCCTCGACTAAGGTAGTAAATAACATGCTCTGCAAGAGCATCATCCTCCTGAACCAGAACCATACCGATAGTAGATTCTGCTGCTGCCAGATACAAAAGGAAATCCCTGCTATAATCAGGTGGACTCAATAAAGGAGCAGAGGTCAATGCTTTCTTCAAAGCATCGAATGAGCATTGAGCGTAGTCGTCCCAAAGAAAAGGAACTCCCTTCTTCAACAATCTCATAAATCCCTTTGTAACTTCAGCATAATTTACGATAAATCTCCGAAGAAAATTAGACTTTCCTTGTAGACTTTGAAGCTGACGGATAGAGGACGGGGGGGGGCAACCGAAGTATTGCCTCAAACTTGAAGGGATCTACCCTAATCCCTTCCCTAGACACAATGAAACCCAATAACCGGCCGGATGTAACCGCAAAAACGCACTTGTTCGGATTCAATCTAATCTTATAGAAACGACATCTTTCAAATATTTTCCAGAGGTGAGCAGGATGATCCATCCTCTTTCGAGAATGAGTAGCTAAATCATCCAAGTACGCCTCGATAATCTTTTTGATGTCGTGGAAGGCATATGACATGGCCCGCTGAAAGGTAGCCCCAGCATTTTTAAGACCAAAAGGCATCTTCTTGTATGAAAATGTACCCCAGGGACAAATAAAGGCAATCTTATGCTGATCTTCAGGACGGATAGTAATTTGATTATATCCGGAGAAACCGTCCATGAAGGAGAAAATCTCATTACCGGCACACTCGTCAATGATCTGATCGATAAATGGTGTGGGGTAATTATCTTTAGGACATGCTTTATTTAGGTCTCTGAAATCAATGCAAACTCGAATTGTTCCTTGTTTTTTATCTACGGGAACAAGGTTTGAAACCCATTCAGTCAAAGGAACAGGGAAAATAAATCCCGCCTTAAGCAGCTTCTCCACCTCAGCTTTGATAGCTGCTGCCTTCCTAGGATTGACCGGACGAAGTTTTTGCCTCACAGGCTTAGCGTTTTCATAAGTCTTGATCTCATGCTGGACAATAGATGGATCTATACCAGGCATTTCCTCATAAGACCAAGCGAATACATCCCTATACTCTTTAAAGAGCTCGGTGTAAATCTGAATCTCTTCACGGGAACATTCAGCTTCGATGAAGACATTCTCAATAATATTGGGATCCCTGGAAATGTTCACCGGGATAGTAGGAGAAATCACAGCCATGTTCCCTTCAGCATAAACCTGTGTTGGTGCTAAAGGGTTCAAGACTGGGTGAACAGGACCAGGAGACGGAGGACTTGGAAAACTCGTTTCAACTTCGTTCAAGTTAGGTAAAAAATAAGACCAATGATGCAAATCATCCCACGGTCTATCTATACCAGTCATGGCTTCCAGGATGGCCTCTTCAAATGGAAGAGTAGTATCAAGGCAATCCTGGGCCGAAGAAGAACTAAATGTCCAAGCCGGAGCCACATCTCCATCCAACTCTTCCGGCGAAAGAGGAGCTGGACTTGATTCTGCAGAGTCAACAATAGACTGATAAGAAATCTCAGCTGCAGACATCGGAAATGCCATTCCACCCACTTGACCTTCCGCTAATGTGGCTGTAGGGGAAGGTAAGGTCCAAGGATCCGAAAAATAATGAGTTTTGAATAACTCTCTTCGAAGAGGAGCCTTGGAGGATGAAATTGCATTAATATGAACCGTAGGAGGAGGAATATCGAAATTACCCATCAAGGAAGAATACATTCCATCTCCTAAATTCTCAACAGGCGCCTTAGTATTATCCAACTTAGGAACAGATGAGTCAGTAGACGCATTCGGGTCTACAGGAGGACAGTCCAGTTGATCCACTGTAACAATCCTCCCTTCGTGGGGGAAACATATAATCCGAAATAATGAGGATGCAATGGCATCCATCTCATAAATCCAGTTTCTCCCCAACAGAAGGTTGTAGTCCAAGCTTGCATCAACTACCTCAACCTCTATATTGACAGTTTTGCCCCCAACATAGATGGGCAAAGCTGGGACAATACCATGGGGTCTGTGAGAATGACCATCGAACGCAGTCAGAAGAGTGGTAGATGGAACAAATTTGGGAGATCCAATTGTCTTCCAACATGTGAGAGACATCACGCATGTGGAAGCACCCTCATCAACAACCGTTCGAAAGATATTACACTTCCGATACGATGATTTAATATGAAAAGCCATGTGATGGGGGAGTCTCTTCTTAAAATTAGTCATATCAAAAGTAATCATAAGAGAATTTTTTGGATCAATAGCCCCAATGGCAGTGAGCAAAGCACTGCGCTGAGCCGGACAAGACTGGAGTACCTCTAAAGCCGACATAGCACAAGGACTCTGCGCCAGATCTTCCACAATCGAGTAGTTCTAGGCAGCCCTAGCATTTGGATTAATCGTTGATCGCTTAGAAGATGCTTTGGGCATCCGAGGCATAGACTCAACAGTAGGCTTCGTAATGTGAAGCGGCTCAGTAGCATCAGGAGTATCCTTAGCTTTCGAAGACTCTTCTCCGCCATAATCATGGGATCTCGTAGCGATATCCGCGTGAGCACTCATCATGAAAATGTTCGATGGAATTTCCCCTTCCTGGGTGCCCCCAGAGGAAGCCCCAGGATTTTGATTCGCACCAACAACTAATTGTTGCCCTTGGGGAAAAGGGTTTGTTAACACAACGTGGGAACTAGAAGAACCCTGCTGGGCTAACAAGCACTGCGCATCCTGAATTTTAGGGCAAAGGTGCGTGAGATGGTCTCCAATACACAACTTACATGGAAACTTCACTTTCTTCTTCTCCTTTGGACCCTCACCAACATGCTCGTTCATTTTATTCGCATCACCCTTCTCGTTCTTGCCCTTCTTCTTGTTATTTCGTCCCTTCTTCTTCCCATCAGATTGTTGATTTCCTTTGGGATCAGAAGCTTGGAAAGCATTTATGGACAAAGACTGGGAAGGCGATGACTCAGCAGGCATAGCCTGACCAGAAGGAGCAGATTGTAAAGACAATTGCTGCAATTGAGTAAGCAGGCTGGCTGCACCACTATTGATCGATCTAATCATTCCGTCACCATGAGGACCGGGCTTAGTTTTAGATAAATCTAATTTGGAGCAAGGAGCATTGGGCAAATATTTATGGAGGACCCCAGACTGAGAATAGATCAGTTCCAGTTGCTGGGCCCTAAAAATGGCCTTCTCCTCGGAAAATACCCCAGAAAGGGATACATCTTTCGAAATATCTGACTGCAGGGATTTCAGAAACCATTCCAAAAGGAATTCTCCTGGAATATGAGCTTTAATAAGCTTCTTCCTTCTCCTCCATTCCTGAATATGGTCAGAAATGTGGGTTGCTTCGTCCTGCTTAAAATTAGCTAGGAGTTCAGTCCCAGCGTCATATCGGACAGGCAACTGAAAATGGTTCAGAAATGTAACAGCCAGTTCTCCAAATGTAACAAAACTGCCCCCAGTTAGCTCAATATACCATTTGGCAGTGTTTCCAGTTAGGGTGCGTTGAAATAATCTCAACCTAATTGAATCATCGATCAGGGAGTTCGAAGAACACCATAAATGGAAGGTAGTGATGTGGTCAGCCAGATCTTCTCCATTCTTGCCTTCAAACTTTGGAATGTCTGAAGGAAGTTTGGTGGGAACCGGAGGCCACCCCGGACCATAACGAATTGGATCATTAGTCAACTTCGACAGATTTGGCAAGTTTAACGTTGCCAGAAAAGGTAAGCGAGGCAGAGCCTGAGGATTCCATCCTTGATGAGATGGATTCCCAACATTCTGAAAAGAATACCCTGGATTTGATGAGGCACCAGGTTGCCAAAAAGGACTCATAGAAAAAGGAGAAGAACCTCCTCCCAATGCAGAGTTACCAAAGCCCAGACCAGTTCCCCCCGCTGAAGTATGAAATGAAGAGGAAAGCCCCTGATAGGGGTTCCAGGCATTAGAAAGAGGAGAAAAGGTCTGATAAGCACTCGACGAAGGGAAAGAATTATTCCCTTGGTGACCAGCGTAAAACTGATTCCCTGCCCCCGCTGTAGTGAACACAGGGTTCCACCCTGTAAAAGTAGTCGAACTTTGCCCCCCAGACCAAGGGTTGAAACTCTGGGTCTGAGAAGTAAATGGAAAGGACCCTAAAGAAGGATTCGAACTAGGAATGTGTCCAGTTCTGAAGGGGAACCCCTAAAAATAAGCTGATCCACTAGCCATGGAGGACATGGGTGTAGATCCAGCTGCAGCAGCGGAAAAGGAAAAAGAAGGAATCCCACTAGTGGGCATTCCGAAACAGAACGGACCAGAATGAGAAGCGTGTGCTTGGGTGAAACCAGAGCCAAACACAGCAGCACTAGAAGCAATCGAAGATAAAGCAATAGTGCCCCCTCCTTCAACAGAAGTAGGAGTCTGAATGCATGCAGCACTCACAGCAGAAGCCGCGTTCCCAGTCGTGGCCATCGAAAGGTATGAATGATACAGAAGATCTTCCGGTCTCTCTGACTCAGGTCCGATGTATTGAACAATGAACCGATAATCAGGAGGAAGAGGAGATGGACCTGACGCAGGAGGTTCAGGTACTTCTTCAATTTGAAAATCTTCTTCCTGAGGAAATAAAACTCGCGAGGTGAGCGAAACGCTCCTCTCGGAACCGACACCAGAATCAGCTATGAAACCTTCAGACCCTTGTGGAGGATCTCTCTCCACTGCGTCAGATGTCACCGGGTGGTAACCACCTGCTAAATCACTCCTACGCCTTCTCGAAGAAGGCTCTGGACTCTCGGGAGATAACCCCCGGATTCTCCTCGATCGACGAGGTGCTTGATCAGCCACTTTTATAGATTTTAAATTAGACTCAAAAAAGTGAAAAGCTAGGCAAGCTAGGAGAAAAGAGCACTCACTATAAGAAAAATCCCTGAGATACAATCAAGCAAACAACCTTCAAGTATTTCCGCTCCGGGTGATGAGGACCGGACACCAAAATACAGGAAAGCGAAATATAGGACCTCCCGAAAGCAGTCTGGGATAATTACGGCTCAGAACAACTAGCGAAGGTATCAGAAATAGTTACGCCGACCTCCAAATGACAGCCTTTTCCAGCTCAAGCACCCGAGCTTCGCAAGGGCACTCCCCAGAAGTACTGCTGAAAGTGATGCGACGTCTGCCTCAGGTACCACGGGTATTCCCCCCCGCAGTCACCTGTGTGGAACCTAGGAGTGGCAACTATGGACACCAATCCGTATCAGAAGCTGGGCGGAACGGTCTTGAGGTCAGATTCAGCTAATCAGAGGGGGGGTATCCCTCTTCTCAACCTTCACTTCCCCTCACGCTTGACTCTCGGATGAGAGCTTTCCCAGTCCACCTCACGGAGTTGGATTTCACTCAATTAATCAACTTCTATGTTTGTTTGAGCGGCCTTGGAGAGTTAACTCTCCACTCACCTATTCCAAGGCCCTACAACCTAGCTAGTTGGTGTATGACACTTAGAAAACTTGCTAGTTGATTTTAAATTAAATCGCTTATTTTAATGGGCTGTTATGTTAAGTCAAAGGGATGTGGAAATGAAACTTATGGTGTTTTGACGCAGAAATAAATTAATAAAAACCAAACTACATGCAAATGCAGTTATTGTCTTTCGAAGAAAAGAAACTTCTATACAGGTTCTACGAGATTAAAAATTGTATTTTTCTTTTCAGATAACAAACTCACACTCACAAAAACTATGAAAATGACTAAATGCTTAAGTGCACCTGATGCAAATCACTACAAGCATGCAAATTCTAAGATGCAAAATCTCCTAAAGCAGAGTGAAATTTCCCAAAAGTCCTTCAGTTTTAACTCTTCTTGGTTGTCCAGAAAGCTAGTTCCCAAAATCAAGAACTCTTAATATGAAGACACCAAAAACTTAAAAACCAAGGGAAGAAATCGATGACAATTCCTTTCCAAAATCGAGTCAAAATCCAAAGGCAAGAAACCTCAACAAAGCTTCAAAAGATACAAAGAAACGAAAACAAAAATGCAGAAACAAAAGCAAACAACAAAGCGAAATGTTTTTTGAGCTTTTGAGTTTATAAGGGATGAGTTCGAAAAGACCAAGAAAAACTATAAAATCCCAAGCCAAACAACACTGAATTCCAAGCAAAAACTTCAAAGATGCTCCAAATCTTATAGGGCTAACTAGTAGCAAGATCAATATGAGCAAAAGAAGAAAATAAAACTCAGCCACTCAGCCTAGAAGAATAGTATAACCTTGCCGCAAACAAAAACTTCAAATAACCAAGCAAGACTCTTCAAAAGTTGCAACAAGACCTAGCCGACTGAACTAAAGAAAACCAACCAAGAAACAGGCAAAAATCGTAGTGTAAAGCAAAACACAAAGATAGGAAAGAGTAAATGAGCAGGAGCTCTCTGTTCTGATGAAGCAGAACAACCAAGAATCCCCAGAAAGAGATCTTGGTACTCGAACCAGAAGTGCCAGCACCAGAAACAACACTTTGCCAAAAAGACTAGTTTCCGATCAAACAAGAGAAAGAAAATACCAAAGACCACTTTCTTCACAATCCAGAGAGTACAAAGACACTACAGGAATAGGTCTCCACAGACAGAAAGGACTAAAAAGTCAAGAAATCCAAAATTTCAAAATCTGCCTAGGTATACGCAACTTCACAGTTTAGCAACAAGCGTGCATACGCGACTGTGCTAAAGGAAACCCGCGTATACGTGACTCCCTTTAAAAAAAAATGCGTGTATACGCGACTGTGTGAAGACAAAACCGTGTATATAAAGGTAGATAATGAAAAACAAAAAGGATCAAGCCTGGACAAGAAACCAGGACTTCAGTCTGACTGAGAAAGAGTAAACTGGACTGGAAATAAAAGTTAAAACTGTTGGAAACCTATCAAACAGCTGAAACCACCCAACAGGGGAATCACAAG
Organism: Pinus albicaulis; assembly: GCA_034641835.2. Taxonomy (NCBI): domain Eukaryota; kingdom Viridiplantae; phylum Streptophyta; class Pinopsida; order Pinales; family Pinaceae; genus Pinus; species Pinus albicaulis. Next base: position 726,191,215 of record CM076572.1, on the reverse strand, counting down.
AATGCGATCCCCAGTGGAGTCGCCAGTTCTGTTTCAGGGAAAATCACCCTAGAGGTTCGTTGGGTTACAACCTCCACAGAGCAGGGCATGCTACTTAAGAAGGACTCACACAACCATACATGTTCATGAAAAACTAAATAGAGTAGATCGAGGAAATTACCCGTAGGTCCTACGATTGAAGCAGATCCCGTGAGGTCCAAACCCCCAGCAACCGTCCTTCCTTCTTAACCTGAAATACAAGAAGAAACAAGCACGAAGAACTGGTTGTACAGCATATATCTACTCTAAATGTCAGTGAAATCCATATGAAATATTAGATAAACCATAATAAATGCTTAAATAACAATATTCTCATATATGCAAGCGGACACTAACACGTATATTTCGGGAACAAGATGGTTCTTCTGTATTATAAATAGCATTGCATGAATACTGCGGGAGAGACCAATTAATCCTTCCACGATCTTCGAGCAGACCGTCGTCCGGATCCGTCCCACCCTTGCCTCGCTAAGATTCCTTCCGAACTGGTGCATACGAGATGACATATAGGGAGATGAGCATCTTTAGGAAACAAGGGTTTCCTGTAATGAACTGGGAAGTGCAGGAGGCACAGGATTTCAGACTTGGATAGGGAATACCAACAGAGTATAATATCAATAATTTCTCTCTCCCCCTTAGGCCATACACATGAGGGGCTTTTATACTTCCTCAAAGTAGTTTCAACAATTGGAAACAATTGGCCACGTGCTAGGGTGGTTGAACTACCAGAGTAACCATCAACCCAGCCCGAAAATAGGGAATTTTTATATATTTTTTAATGATTTTAATGGCATACGCGGAAAAGTGCATGTGGACTCGCGTATACACGTGGAAAATTCTGGGCATAACCGCGTATGGGGATTTTTACACTGTTTTTTAGTGAATTTGGTCCAAGTCTGTAGGAATGGGTGCCCAAAGCCATAAAAGCAATCATGAATCATATGAAGGTGAGAAATGATGCTATAACAAATATGCTTCAATAAGATCCTGGCTGATGGAAACAATGATGGAAATGTGAGGGGATGATCCCTCATAGGATTACTAGCTGAAATACTAGTAACTTCCTTCCTCCTTTGGATCTGCAATGATGGACTGTGCAATCCTTGATGGGACTACTACTGATAGGAGGTAAATAATGTTTTTCCTAATGCCAGATCTGAAATTAAGCCCTAGGAATGATGATATTTAAGCCTAAGATGATAGGAATAATCCTACACCAGTTCTCCAGCTGAAATAGTAAAGACAACCTCCACCTCCGAACTGATCTTTAGAAATTGCGTAATTTTGGAAGGTAGGTGTTCTGCAGAGAATGGGAAAGATGTGTGGCACCAATGCCTGATGATGAATGAAGTACAATACTCTTTCAAGAGCTACTCAATGAAAGAGGTGGGATTCCCGACCAGGAACACCCAGTGCTAAACATCACTTGCAATCTTAGCTAAACAACCAAAGAAAGCATGGAATGTCAAATGACAATTCCAGATCTAAACAGACCTTCAAATGAATAATCAAAAGCCCCCTCCATTATTTCCTTCATCTCCTTTATATAGTTTATGAGCCGTCCCATGCCTTGGCCCACCTCTAAACTGCGTTGTGCATGTGGACATAATCCTCTATGTTTGACTGCATTTTCTCTCCAAGTTATCCATCATGTGTACATGCAATGTACACCCTCTCCATCATGTGTGAATTAATTGCACTACTTCCTCCATCATTTCATTGTGAATGCTTTATGATCTTACATTATATGCCTTCCATGATCTCAGTTGACTGCTTCAACCTCCATGATCTATCTCATTAATGAGACATGATCTCCACTCCATTCACATTAGTAGTTGCTCCACTACCCCATTATGTAGATCTAGGCTTAATCAATCCACATTCACACATAAAAAGTGGATATTTATTTATCTTGAGGATTATGGGTCCCTCCAGCCTTTTATTTACTTAATTCATTAAGAAAATTAAGAACTCTAATATTCCAAATATTATGTGAAAATTTGGGAATATTACATTCCCTAGGGGTTTAGTGAGAATATCTGTGACCTTCTCATCAGTTCCTATATGATAGAGCCTTACGATGCCTCGTTGTACCATATCCTGGATAAAGTGGTACTCGATATCAATATGCTTGGATCAATCGTGGAACACGAGATTCTTAGAAAGACGAATCCAAATCTAGTTATCTTAAAGGATAATGATGGTATCTAGCACATGCTCAAACAACTCACTAAAGATATTGCGCAACCAAACAACTTCCAACAGGCTATACTCACTGCAATGTATTCGGCCCCAGCGGTGCTCAAAGCCACCGACTTCTGCTTCCTTCTTATCCAAGATATTGAAGAAAAACCCAAGGTAAAGCAACATCCATATGTGCTCTTGTGATCCACCACACTGCCAGCCCAATCGGCATCAGTATATCCATGGATTCTAAAAATATTGGCAGTGTATCTCAGCCCATGGTTGATTGTGCCCCGAAGATATAGTAACATATTCTTGGCACCAATCCATTGGATGTGATGAGGTTCAACCATATGTTGACTCAAAGTGTTCACTGCAAAACATACGTCCGGATAGGAGTTCACTAAGAACATCAGGGTCCCTACGAGTTGTAGATACTCGATATGATTTTCTAGGATGGGCCTAGCAAAATTTCCAGTCAACTTACTAAAGTTTAGTTCGATCAGTGTCGACACAGACTTATAGTTCACCATACCAAATATCTCCAACAGCTTCACGACATATTTTCCTTGAGAAAGGAAAATATCGCCTGGCCTCTACCAGAATCCAAGCCTAGGAATTAGTGCATCAGTCCTAGGTCTTTCATCTCAAACTTGGAAGCTAGCTCCCTCTTACACAGATGAATTAGAGGGTCAGCACCTGTCAGGATGAGATCGTCCACACAGAGAACCAAAATGGGATGACTTTCTCTATCACCCTTAAAATAAAGGTTCGGATCAACATTACTTCGAGTGAATCCCAACTTCATCAAGTATCTATCTATCCTCTCGTACCAAGCCTTGGGGGCTTTCTTTAACCCATAAAGGGCTTTCTTCAACCTGCATACATGGGTGTCTCTATCTCGAACTTCAAACCCCAGATTTTTCTCCACATACACCTCTTCCTTTATAGATCCATGCAGAAAAGCGGTCTCATTAGGGGAATTTTGAGGTCTAAAATGGGCCTCCTAAGAAAAATATACAACAAAAATAAAATTTATAACAACCAATAGGATTCAAGATGATGATGTCAACCATGGGGGACGATTTACCATTTTTTAAATAAAAGGGTAAAAATATTAAAAAATAATAAAATAATAAAACTACTTTTTCAACTCGTATTTTCAACTTATCTCCCACAATTTTTACTCAAATTTCAAGTGGGAGTACTCGTTAGATGCAAAATTTAATTCCTCATCCAAGAAGTACCCATGTTGCATACTTTCAATGAACCCTGCTACATGAAAAATGGGAAATACATTTAAAAAAAAAAAAAAAAAAAAAAAAAAAAAAACAACGTGATTACAATCACGTTTTTTATGTATTTCTCATTTTTCGTGTAGTGGGACCCATCAAAAGTATGCAACATGGGTACTCCTTGGATGAAGAATTAAATTTCGCATCCAACGAGTACTCTTGCTCAAAATTTGAGTAAACAATTTGGGAGATAAGTTGAAAATATGAGTTGAAAAAGTAGTTTTTTCATTTTTCCCTCTAAAATTTGATGATGTCATCAAATCTTATTTGATTTTTTCCACTATTATTTTACAATTTCCTTAGGAGGCCCATTTTAGACCTCAAAATTCCCCTAATTTGACATCCATCTGATGTAGACTCCATCCTTGCGTAGCAGCAAGGGAAATAATAGATTGGATGGTGGTATAGTGGGCCATAGGTGAAAATATATGATCATAATCTATGCCTTCCTTTTGAGAGAAGCCTCGGGCAACGAATCTTTCCTTGTACTTTTCAACACTTCCATCAGATCCATGCTTGATCTTAGAGAGCCATTTCGAGGTAACAAGAGATTTATCCTCCGGTCTCAGGACCACTTTCAAGACATCATTCTTCATAATGGACTCATATTCTTCATGCATAACATCCTTCCAAACTTGATTCTTTGTGGATTCTTCAAATGTTCCAGGCTCAGATTTTACTGTCATAGTCATGGCTGCTAGATACCCTTCGTATCTCTTCGGCTTCTTGCTTTCACGGAATGTCCCCCTTGGGGCAATATGTCTCTCGGCATCTTCGAGAGTATACCTAAGCCATGAGGGTATTCTCTTATTTGAAGGAGGTGGATCAATGGGATCCATAGGTCCTTCAACATCTAGCATCAATTCATCCTTCAGCTCTTCCAGCTTCCCTGCTTCTTCATCTTCTTTGTCTTCCATGGAGCCAGGAAGATTTCTCACTTTCTTGAGGGCAACATCTTCATCGAAGGTGACATCATGGCATATATCCACTTCTCTTTGACCAGGCACATAGATTCTATATGCCTTCAAAGTTTCACTGTAGCGCACAAACATTCCCTTCTTACCAGAAGCATCCAAATTTCTTCTCTTTTCTTTTGGCACATGAAACTAAACAGGACAACCAAATACTCTAAAGTGAGAAACATGAATTTTCTTACCAGAGAATACTTCTTCAGGAGTTTTGGAGTCCAGAGTGGAATGCAGACATCTATTTTGAAAATACACAATATTTTTTGCAACTTCTCCCCATAGAAACTTCATAAGACCTTGGTCACATAGCATGGCGAGGGTAGCTTCCACAATTGTCCTATTCTTTATTTCAACAACACCATTTTTCTCAGGAGTGTACGCAGTTGTGGTCTCCCTATTAATGCCAGCTTCTATACAAAAGTCATTAAACTCATTTGACTCGTACTTGGTCCCATTGTCGGTCCTTAAAACTTTTATTTTCTTCTTGGCTTGATTTTCCACCAAGGCCTTAAAGGTACGAAACCATTTCAATGCTTTGTGCTTCTTGTTCAAAAAATATATCCAGGTCTTGCAGGAGAATTTATCTATCAAAGTCATGTAATAGGAACACCCTCCCAAGGATTTCAGAGGAAGCATACCAGATAAGTTAGGATGTATCAACTGCAAGATATCAGTTGTCTTTGTGACACTTGAGGGGAATGGTCCCCTTGTATGCTTCCCTTCGGCACAACCCTAACATATACCTTCATGATCATCTCTCAATTCAGGCATCCTTGTCACCACCTTCCTTGCTTCGGGAAGGGATTTGTAATGAAGGTGTGCAAACCTCTGGCGCAATAACTCTATTTGAAGAGTTGTATCACATGTCATAGCCCCCAATGGACTTCCTTCAACCTGGTAGAGTGTATCAACTTTAAAACCAATAGAAAGAGCTTCCTTGAAGTTCTTCTTCTAGATAAGTACCTTTCCATCAACGAACGCCACCTTGAACCCTTTGTCTTCCATTTCTGAAATGGACACAAGGGTATTCTTCAAATTAGGTACATACAACACATCATGTAATCAGATGACTTGACCTTGAGATAAATGGAGGGTCACAGTCCCTGTCCCTTTTACGGGATAGGTGGTATTATCTCCAAGGATAATTTCCAGATTAGTATCCTTCTCAACCAGATCAGAAAGGGATTCTTTATAACCAGTGAGGTGCCTTGAAGCACCACTATGAATTAACCAAACATCGAGGGTGTTGGGTGGAGATGCCATAGAGAGGGAAGATACAAGAATAAAATAATTTCTCTTATTATCAAAAACATTAGACTCATCGTGAGAAGGTAGAGAGGAAATTTTTGCGAAAAATTTGAGCAGAGCGGTGACCAAGATGAACCCTAGGTTTTCTGTTTGTGGCTCTCATCGATACACCACCACCAAGCTTTAGATCTCCCCTGCGGATCATGGAGATAAAAGATCCAGTAAGCACCTATCCCAAATCGGGCATTGTGACGAGAGCAGCTACGCTGACGAAAACGTGAAGAAGGCAAGCGTTGTGCTCTTTGAAGCAAACGCAATAGCCGCCTCTTTTCCTTCGCTGGACTTTGGCAGCATCACAGGTTGGATGATCTTCAAACGAGACAGAGATCGCATGATTAACCCCTTCTTCCTTCTGTAGCTCCCCTCTCTGTCGACGCCGCCTGGCCACTGCCAAGACACGAAGATCCTGATGTATAGAGAACTAGGGATGAGCCATCGCTCAAGGATACTTCTGTTAAAGTTCATGCAAACAACCACTCAAAGAGTGGCGTGATCATCAAAGATGAACTGAAGACGAAACCTCCTCACCAACAGTCCCCAGGTAGACATGCAAGCTGGGAAATGAAGGAATCTGGCACCGTGACTATCTAGAAAGATACCTAGTGCCACCCCACCAAGAAAACATATCGGGCCGTGGGCACTAAAGATCAATCAAGAATCATCAATCTAGCCTTCGTTTCGAATTCTGGCAGCCAGGGTTTCTTAGATCTATGCTCTTGTGCCTTTAAAATCAAGATCTCTCTTCTCTCAAGCAGATCCATGCTGCTTTGGGTCCACCCAACGGAGAGAGTTTAGAATCTCTTGCATGCCCTTGAACATAGGCTGGGGATTCCCATAGCTCTTCAAAGACTTCTTTATGGAGGTAAGCAACTTGATGCCTCTTTCCCCCTTTCATTCTACAACATTAAAAGAGATTCTACTTTCGTTTTATCCCTTCGTTTGAGAGGAGGAGTAGCAGGAAATTCCTCTTATGCTCCAAATTTCTCCTACAAGGATGTTATCCATGCATAGCCTAAGAAAGCTGCCCAAACCCTTGAGGCCCCCAAACCTTTTCTGGTTGATAAATTAGAGAATGTTCCCTCCATAGAGATTTCCCATCCATATCTGGTAGAATAGCTTCAAAAATTTGCAGAAACCGCCATCATTTGTAGATTCAATGGACTTTGGCCTCGCACTAAGGAACTCTTCGAGTGGATCTATGCCAAATGGACCCACAACTGCAAGGTTAGCTTCTGCTCAAAGGGTTTCTTCATAGTACTCTTTGAGCACATCAGGGATTATCAATAGGCCCTATCAGAAGGCCTGTGGTTCTGGGGACCAATAGGGCTATTCATCACCCCCTGGTTCCCAGATTTCGACCCAGCTATAATAGTGATCACCAGGACTCCTGTTTGGGTCAGGCTTCCCAATCTACCTTCCATTTATGGCACCTTTCAGTCTACCGAGGAATAGGAAATGCCTTGGGCCACTATCTGACTACAGATCACTTTCATGAGTGCCAAGGACTATACACATATGGAAGAATATGTGTGGAAATAGACATAAGTAAAGGCCTGCCCAACCAAATTAATCTCAATATAGGCGACTTCATATGGACATAGATCCTAGATTATGAGAATACTGCCTTCTGTTGTCGCCACTGTTACCAAACAGGGCATCTTCAAAATTCTTACCCCACATTCCTTGCCAAAAAAAAGGAAAACATTACAAAATCCAAATCCAAAAGATGGATACCATGTATTCCGCCTCCCATGGATGACTCTGAATCATCAAGTTCAGAGGATGAGGAGATTGATGCAGAAATGGAACATGCACAACAGAAGAATTAGTTGTCCTCCGTCGTACCTGAGGATCCTCTAGACATGTCGATCTCTCATAAATGCACTCATGAGTCCTCCTCTTCCGATACAGATAAGGAGACTCCTTCCTCAATCAACACCAGTCTACAAGTGGTTCTTGCCCATCCACACCAAGCTGTATGGGTAAAAGTCATGAAAAAGAAAGTGAAAAAACTTCGCATGGAGGCTTCAGACCATTCTGGGTAGAATCCAATTTATTTCTTCTAGCACTCTAGTCACGCTTCATAACTCTTTTTCTTGTTTCATTTACTCTCTTCAGGACCGAGGTTGATAGTTCATCATTTCCAGTTGGCCCGTTTCTTGCCTCTCTTTTTTGTAAACTCACCTTTTACCATATTTTCGATTAATATAATTAGTCTTATTTAGAAAAAAAAAACATTAGACTCATCATACCTGGAATTTCTTGACCTCTTGAAAGGTTGTGCATTTCCATTATGATCAGAGGGAGCCTTCCTTTTTCCTTAGAACCTATTGTTCCTCCCATTTATTCTCGAGATTTTGTTGTCATCATCCCTGGGAGAGTCCCTTCTATTAGGGAACTATCTTACATAGTGACCAGTCTTGCTACAAGTGTAAAATCTCCCCTTCCTTCCTTTGGGACCTGCTCTACCACAGTTTGATTTCTCGGGCCACCATGGTTCTTCTTCTTTGCATGAGCAGTGAACGCAGTAGGGTCACTTCCATTTCCATTAGAGGCATACTTCATCATTCTTGTTTCCTCTTGAGTGTATCTCGTCAACATTTCATCAAAATCAGGAATCACATTATTATTAATAATAGTGGTATTGAACACATACCAATCATGTGGGAGACCTCCAAGTGCAATAAGAACCATCTCTCGATTAGATATTGCTTTCCCAGTAGCTAGGAGGTTATTCCTGATTTCAGCAAGCCTTATAAAATAGGATTGAATAGATTCATCCTTACCCTTCTTGATATTCTTCAATTGATTCTTGAAGAACAAGATTTGATTGGCATTGGTAGCCCTGAACATGCCCGCCTTCTTATCATACATATCCTTAGATGTCTTCAGCTCAGAAATTTAAGCAAACAAGTGCTTATGAATAAAATCCCGAATAATCATCTTTTCTTTGATTTCCCCTTTTCTATGCTTCGTCTTCATGGTAGCAACTGCATTTGATGGAGGCTCTTGAATATTCCTCTACACATGGTCCATGACATCTTCATCTTCTAGCACCAAATCCAAGGACATCTTCCATGCATGATAATTAGACTTATTAGTTAATTTATCATCAGCCTTGAAACCCTTGTAGGTTAAGGAGGCCATTTGTCCTTGATAGGATTTCTTCCTTCAGAGATAGCTTCTAACACCAACTTCGACTCTTGGACTTTGTCTTCACCTCAACTCTGATACCATGTTAAATTTAGATAACAATGGTGTTCTATGCTTGATGCAATTTTACTTCAATATTTCTTAGGTCCAATACAAAATAGCAATCACATAAAATTGAAAGTGAAATTATGATAGAACACAATAATAGATTAATAGAAGATAAGAAAAATATAGATCATATTTACAATTCCTTATGTCCGGCAAAGATATGAGATATTGCTGCGTTACAGGGGTCAGCAGGATGATTCAACTAGCAAAGTCTTTCTCAGTCAGCTAGCACTTTCATGTGTCACACCCACAACCCTCAAAGTCAACTCATCACATGTCAACGCAAGTCAAACCAGGGACAGCACAAAAAATTCAATGCAGGCAACTTCAGAAAAGTCAACGTAGCAAACTAGGGCTTCGGTCAAACAGCCCGGAATTCCTCGGTTTTAGTGCCCAGCTGTACGGCCTCCTAAAATCAGAATTTTTGTATAATATTAAGGTCAAATGACCAAGGGTTGACCATGGTCAATGCTGGTCAATGCTACAGTAGAAAAACCCTAAATAGATCAGTGCAAAAAACAAAAATCCCTAAACAGATCAGTGCAGGAAAATAGTAGCTTCGCTTCACACATGCGAGGGGAAAAAGGCCTCCAAAGGCTATCAAACCAATCAGAACACAATGAGAGAATGTGTTATGATATGATGATAAAATGACCTCCAAGTCTCTCCAATTTATATTCATCAATGAGGGTGTGTGACACATCTCTTAGGCATGTGGGATAAATCTGGCCGACCTTTCACATGTGGAAAATAAATTCAAAATCAATGTTCTGCTCATCTGATCAAGATGATCTTTAGATAAATCTTGCACCTCACTGAAAGACGAATCCAAAAAAAATATGACGTTCGACATATGAGCAGTGCAACATGGAGTTTGGACCTAGTTTCCCAAAATTAACATAATAGCTAGTCATGTACCTCATTACACCCATGGAACAAAAAGTAGATAGATAACTAAATTTTTGATCAAAAATAAAATACACCTAATATTCCTAGGGAAAATAGAGTAGAGATTCTCAATCACTGCCAAATCACAATGAAGGAAGAGTGGACCAAATAGCTACAATTGCCAAACAAGGAAGCACACTAGTGAGCCCGACATTGAAGGAAAACTAAATACTGATCCTGATTATGTTTCCAAACAGATTAGAAACATTGTAATTTGTTTGCTCACTTGTCTTCTATATCAACCTACACCCCATCTAGCATTGAGAGTTCGAGTTAATAGATTCTTCTCAAGTAAAAAATATTAAAGCCTTTGTGGTTGATACTACTACAAGGACTAACCAAAGATCCACCCTGCATCCCTGCAAGATAGCCTCGATGTCGCAATGTTATTTTTCAACACGTTGGGCGAGGGATGATCCTCCCCATCCTTGTGGAATATTTTTCTTCCCACCATAATTTGACCATAGGTATGATTGCATGATCTTCTCTAGATGTTGAAATTGAGTCTTACTACAAAACTGACAAGATACATAATAAATGTGTGACGCATAGAGGATCTATCCAACCCCCTTGTCAAATTCCCATCTAATGAGAGTTCCTTATGATGCAAAAATCAAGGCTTACTCGAAAAAAATTTTAAACATGGTACACCAATCCTGGATAGCCACTGGTGAAAGCCCCACTTCAAAATTTCAAATGCAATGCCTAGATACCTCACAATTACCTTAGGTCGAACATAAGTCCGAGCTGTGGGAATACAGTAAGATGAGAGTTTAAGTCTAACAACAAAAAAAATTTCTCGTGGTCACTAACCATAACATCTAATGTAGTGCCAAAGATGTGCAAACAAGTATGAGCACCATCAACCAAGGTCTGCTTAACACTCATAAAAATAAATTATCCATTAGAAAAATTATTGTTGACCATGTCTGACCCATCAAAATGTAAGATGTCCTTCACTTGCCCCTCAATGCCAGCAATTTCAAATAGGTGAGCTAAGAAATCCATTGTCAAAGATACAAATATGGGGCAAAGGGGCACCCTTGAAAAAAATATTGATTTAGCAAAATTTCAAGGGATAATGAGTTACTAACAAGGAGAAATCTTGATGCATTAGAGAGTAGTGTGTTCACCATGGCCACACATCGTGGTCCAAATTACAAGAAAAACTAACATGTCTATGATGAAGTTCAAATATGCAGAAAACAAGGTTGCTAGTAATTGTCTCAAGCCCATTCCAAGGGCTCTCAAGTCTAAATTATGTGTCTAGAATAATTGGACCTTGTACAAAACATGTCTGATCTTGTTGAACTACCTTCCATGCAATTGAGAGCCATTGCTTTAGTGATGATATTCTATGAGACTAATGAAAGTAATGAGGCTCCAACCTCCAATGGTGCCCCTAGCTACATTCTTGGTAATGCATTTACTAAGGCCTTGATTGAGAGATTTAGATAGCCTTTTAGAAGATAAATTTTCAGTTGTGAAAGAATAGAAAGAATCTTGTATTGTGTTCAACATGGCCTTATATAAATCAGAATGAAGTCCATCCATTCTTGATGAAAAAATCACAACAAAGGCCATCCATTTCTGATGAATTTCTATTCTTCATAGAACTAAGAGCTAAAAAACCCCTCTCTTTCGAGAAGTCACTATCCAATTTGACTCAATCACTACATCAATAGATAAAAATATTGCATGGAATGACTCTACGATGAGCATTCCTAACATCCACCACATGATCCATAAAAGCATTAAGAGAAAATATTTTGAAAATGCAATCGGAACATGCCTTTGACCTTTGTTTGATCCTCTGCAAGAGATCCATCTCATTTATGCAAACTAAGAATATTGTAACTGTCACATTTGCTTTCAAGTAGTCAAAGTATACTTTGGAATTTGGATCCCTCGTCCTCTTCAAAAATCCACTACAGTTGAGAATGCACCCTGGCGCCCCTTGTAATGTTGTCCCTTTCCTTACAAGATATCATTTCCCCTTGAAGAACCACATTGTAGAGATCCCTCTCAAGGAAAATGTGTATCTCCTTGAGTGTAAGCAGAGCATCCTGCAACTCTTTTTTAAGTTATTTACTTTTGTGGGCCATCATTCTGTCTCACCCATTCTATTACAAGGAAGAAATTTCTCATACCCATCCTTATTTTGCCTCTAATTTTCAAGATGATGTCATATGATTTGAAAGATCACATCTATGTAGCATGGTCATCGGTTTTATTTCAATTTACTGCATTAAAGCACTGGTATCATAGATTGTTAAAATGGACCTATGGTAATGATGAAAATGTAAACCAAAAATAAAGCACAAACTCTAATATTTTAAAATATTGAAGGGGTGAATCCACAACTACTATCCTGATTTGTTTTTCCATCTAACATAAATACTGCTTGTCTCTTGTTTCTAACTAGGTTAATGTCCAACATTGACATTTGTAAAAACGCTAAGATACACTAATGATTCTTGTTACCTCGTAAACCTGCACTTAAAGTGGTAAAGCCTTAAAACACATGTACAACCTTTAGGGGAACTAAGAGGGTTTGTTTGTTGTCACCACAATATTTTCCTCTCTTTCTTTCGACTATCTATCACCTGGAACAAGGGGGGTTTCCTTAATTAAAACATGCGATAGATTTAGAAATAGATTGTGATGGAAGACTAGGATTAGTGAGGAGTAGTGCCTATCCAATTAGGGAAAATGAAGTCAAGAAAAAACCTTTAGAGGGTTTCAAATTGTGAATGTGGATGACACGATAGTGCTGTTACAACATGCCAAAAATTCAACCTATGAATATTTTTTTTTCCAGATTGTAGAAATTACGTAGAGGGCCCTTACAAAGGTGCTCCTTAATACACATTCATGGCAACAAAATGGGTGATTTTACTACAAACTTCAAATATGTCCTACCATGAACTGAAATGACAATGGTAATTTGTGTAACTTAATAGTAATTGGAAAGGGAAATTGATAGGAAAACCTAACCAAAGCCCTTCTTCAAATGATATACTTTTCCCTAATATGAAGCCTAATTTTGTGGGAAAATTTTAATGAATTTCCAGCAATAGACAAACAACAATATGGATGCAATGATGAACCTCATATTACAAAAGAAATCCTTGAACTTTCTTTCTCTAGTAGATCTTCAACTAGGCTCACAAGGGAATTTTTCATTAATCCATCCATGTCTTTACAATGGAGAGAGCTTCTGCGTGATGCCTTTTGTCATCCTTGCCTTTTTTCATCCTCCTAGCCAAAATGTTCCCATGAAATGTGCTCATTTGACCAAATTCTAGGGTTTGTTGTGCCATGTGTATGTCTTATCATTGGAATGTTTTTCAAGGAAGTTTCTTCACATCCACTCCCATTAGAATAAAATTATCTGAAAAACCAATGGGGATCTCTTTAAGACATGGACTCTCTTGATTAGAGTAGAACAGGAAGGATTCTACACTTTCCTAGGTTTAAACATGGTATGATGTGTTGTATTCCAGTGCTTTATTTGGTACACCATTATATGCATGGATAGAATGATATTAGGCCTAAAAAATATACTTCGTAATATGTGCCAAATTTGAAGCTTCTTCGTATTTTATTATCCCTGCTCCTATTCATTTATTCCTTGACGTATTCATCCCATTTTATTTTTGTTAGTAAATAAGCCTTTGTTAACAAAGTGGGCCTACCTTTGGCCTAAATGCCATGACCAAGTTATATCTATTTCATCAAAAGTATGTAGGACATTGCCTAGGAACAACTGCCTAGGCTTAATTATCGATGAGATATCAGACGATAACAAAAATTGACAACATTAAATCATGACATCATGTTCTTGAGGGGAGATTACATTTGAGTCTCCATAATGATAGCACATTTTATTTACAACTTGATCACAACCCACTTGAAAAACATATTTTGGCATGCCTTAAGGAGAACATGGGGTGGCCCTCAGTTCATAACATGTACACAAGTGTAATCACTACCTGATGGCATAAGTTCAATGACTACCTCCACGTGCTGGGTAAAATCTATGTGAATGGAACTTGTTCAACAGTGTTTTCCTTAAGGAGAAAAAGGCAAGCTTGGGTTTGCAATATATGCACATGGTTCATCACCTCCCAATGCCATAAGTTCAATCCATTCCTATCCCCCATGGGTGAATCCTGTGACAATGGAATCTTTACCAAAGGTGTGAAATACTTGCTACTAAATTCTAGTCCCAAGCTTGTTGGGCATTGGTGTATTCTTCCCATATTTGGATGTTGTTTTTACATTTTTTAGCAAAATTATTTAGTCATTTGGCATTTTCTACCAAGGGAATCACTGTGTTGGGGGGCGATCAAGGTGATATGACACGGTAGGATGGCAAGGTGGTTAATGAATTTTATCCATTTAGCTTTAAAAAATGTTTCTCTTAGAATATTTTGATAAGAATGGCTCTCTGTTTATGAGGAATCACATATGTAATTTCATTGCAAAAGAGAATTTGTCCTAGCTTTGTTCTTTCTAGTTACATCCTCCCCATTCTAGTCTTCATGGATAATTGTGTTTGCAGGTTTTGTGGCTCCCATGATACATGTCTAGTGCACTCATCACATGCAAGGACTTATGGTCAGTTGTGGGAAAAAGTTGTGCAATTCAGCACAACAGACTATTCAACGACATCTTTTGTGGATTACAACATGTTGACAATTCAACCTAAAAGGGTAGTTTGATGGGTGCAACTGCAGTGGTTGCAACTAGCAAAGCCTCATGTGTGGACAATTCAACCTAAAAAGGTAGTTTTATGGGTGCAACTGCAGTGGTTGTAAAGCCTCAGGAGTTGTCTGCAGGTTGCCATGACTCATGAGGGATGAATTCACATTTTGTACCCATTTATTTCCAGAAGTCCCTCATTAAGTACTGTTTTAAGACTCAGGACCATGTTCTCTAGTGATAACCTCAACTTATAAAGTTGTATGTGATATCTCCTTGTCCTTGACCCAAATATTTTAATTCTGAACCTTTTATTTGTTCCTTGACTCAAAATTTGTCTAATATGATATAAAATGTTAAGTCATGTTGAAGATGTATTTTATTACTATAATTTTTAAAATTTAGAACAATATCTTCATAGTGGCAATCTGATTTTCTGCAAGATTTTTGTAATAATATCTTCATAGTTGCAAGGTGATTTTATACAAGGTCTTTGTAATAATATCTTCATAGTTGCAATCTGATTTTCTGCAATATTTTTGTTGAAATATGACGTTGGTAATTTTAGTGTCTTTTCATATGTTTGAGAGAATAATTAAAATGCTTTAAATTCTGAAACAACCAATCAAAAATTCTGCCATATCTGTAAATATAATAGCTGGTTAACAAGAACCTTATCATTTTCTTTATTGGATTCATGTTTTTCATCTTTTCAAGGATTAAATTAGTAAGGCATTAATAATTTAATTATGGTTTTCATTGTTGGTTCATGTTATTTGGGACATGCAGGTCACATTGTACCATCATACTCTCACAATAAATCTCAAATCATGAAGTGGTTGAGCAAGCCTTTTAAAGGTTCAAGTAACAAAGTGTCAAATGGACACTACGCAGGGGTGCATTTGGAGATGATAATGTAATTTGAAATGTGCCCTTTGATGCCACAATAATACCTAATTCATTCGAGTGTATTTTCTTTTGAACTTCAATCTTCTATCTATTACCTCTAAAAAAGTTAGCGTCATGCTAGTGATTAATTTGAAACTGTATTTCAGTGAAAAAATTCACTGCTTTTTGGTGGAATAGTTCATAATTTATTCTGATCTTTTTTTGCAAGTGTACTAGTCATGATGATAAATGTGTGGTTTACTTCAAAGGGTTCTCAGTTCTTTCTAGATACGATTTTCATCATTTTATTTGAATACTTCTCTAATGATTTACCTTCATATTTTTTCCCCTGCACAATTGCTCGTAAGGTCCATGTTGCTATGTTTATTGGTTGTTTCTGTGGAAAATTTTTCCTAAGGTTCTGCAAGGTAAATCCAAATGAAAAAAAGCTATTTTACATATTGATATTTGTTCAAGACATTGTTGTGTGATACTTGAATTTCATAAATCTAGATTTCTATTTAATTATCTATATCAATATATAAGAACAGGCCCATGGATTGTTCATATTTCTCAAACTGTGGAGTTGTTCCTTTCTTGTTGCATGTTCTTTTATATTGTTATGTTGTGATTCAAATTTCTAGTTGTGCTTTCCAGTTATTCTCCTACATAGTACATGATGTATTTTATTATATCGAAATTCTTACCAACACAATCACATTGATTGTTGTATGTTGACATTTTTTTTTGGGATGGTCCTTTATAGAATCAAGATGAGGAGATGGAACATGCAATTTCACTTTCTCTTTTTGAAGAAATAACCAGACCAAATGGTATATGATGGCAATTTCATTTTTTACAGTTACTTTTAGTTTAATTATGTCATTTAGCTCGATGCTTTTAATATATTCAACTAAAATTTTGTTGCTTAACAAGGCTTTGTCATTTCCATGTTTTAGTGAAACTGTTTATGGTTTGATACTCTCATACGGCCTTTATCAAGTTACATGCACCCTCATTAGAAAAAAAAAGTTATTTTTGCTTGCCATGACTATCTTTCTTTGTCATTGTTGACTTAACAAAGTCTTTTAGCTAAGAAACTAGTTTCAATGTTCTGGCATAACTTGTCATATAAATTGAACAAAAGTTATATCCAAAAAGTTAACTTCTAAACTACTTAGTTGGTTTTATGCTTTTCATTTAAAATTGAGTCCAGTTTGAACTTTGAACGAGTTGTTACATAGACTTGAATATTAAGAGATTTTGGTGTAAGGATTAAAAATTAGTCCATAAGGCCTCTCAGTTATTCATTTATTTTATCTGAATATAAAATTTACTATTAACTTAGAACCATTTGGCACAAATTCATCATAGATCAAGATCATACTTTGTAGAGTGTCGTAGAATAAAAATAGGAGCAAGGACATTGAATTCTTCCAATTTTCCTGGTTCTTACTGCCACCCTTTGCAGTACCTCCACAAGTTTCAAATGGAAGTTCAAAAATATCTGGTATCTATTATCATCATGGAATTTATGGTGTCATGTCTCCATGTTTATGGGAAATTCCTTGGTTGTTGGGAATCAAGGTTTATTTTGGTATGGTTTTGTTATTGAGTTCCATTTTGGTCTTGAATATCGTGCTCCATATTTATAAGATCAAAGTGAAAATTTTGAATTACCCATCTCTTGTCATGATTAATTGACTCTAAAAACTTATAGCAAGTGCTGGTACAAAATATCATGCAGAGGAATGGTGTTAAATTTTACAAAACACATGGCTTTTCCCTCCTGTGCATATTCATAATTACATGTTTAGTGAAAGAATAAATCATACTTAGTTGAGGAAAATAGAAAATTCTTGTGACTCATTCATCACCTTGGTTTTTCCAATTAATATGGGAACAAAATGAGCTAAATCCTAGGACTAAATAAATACTTTAAAAACATCCTTATATTGTAATGGGTATTGTGAACAAGATTTGAAGTACAGGGTGGTATCTGTAGAGCTAGGCATGTCAATGAGGAGACCGGTAGTGTATCTAACTATGTATTCTGGAAACCATCAATTAATAAGTTTTCTTTGGTATGCCTGGTGGTGCTATCTATAGATATATTTCTATGGAGTTCTAGAAAAATTCAGTGAAACTATGCACTTTGTATAGATTGGGGTGGGATAATAAGAAAAAAAATTTAATATCCAAAGGTGATAAAAAACGAGTACATTTTATTGACAAGAAATATAAAGATGAGTGCTTGTTATGAATGAATACTAGCAAAGTGCACTCTTATAAATTAGAATAAACAATACACTTGTTAGCACTGGAAAGCTGAACCATGCAAGTTTATTTTAGAAATTAGACCTTTTCCATATGTTCCAGTATTTCCATGAGATAATGATTAGTTGGGATGTGGAAATGTTGTTGTTATAGCCTACATCAACTCATATATGCACATTATGGACTTCAAATTTAAATATAGTGTGGCCAACCTTAACACAGGTTCATACCCTATTTCACCATAAACATCACTCCAAATTTCATTTCTCATCTTATGTTATTATCTAATTTCCTTAGTGATGTAAACCTACTTCATCGAAGTCAATAGATGTTAGGAGCTTCGTTAGTTAGATCCTATACATTTCAACAATTCAACATTTGTGGTTGACATCAATTGTGCTCCTTCCATTCCTAGATTACCATTATCAGCATGGTGGTGCTTGTTAGTGTTATTTTTTGAGTGAACTTGAAGGAAGCACTACACAAAATGTCCCCAATGCAAGGATTTTAGGAATACATAACTTCTACAAAGAAATGACCGAAAAAGTGACATTTATAGTTTTGGAGTGGTGAACTTGGAGCTGATAATGGGAAGAGAACCAATAGATTGAGAAATTAGAGAGGATGAAGATCTTGTGAAGTGGGTGTGCAATAAAATAGAGAAAATTAATGGTTTCTTGAAGTGTTGTATCTTGAGTTTGTGGATTGCTTCAAGGAGGAAATGACCATGGTTATGAAAGTAGGACTCCTTTTCATAAGCACCTTTCCCTTCAACTGGCTAACAATGAAGAGAGTAATACATTTGTTGCAGGAAGCCAATACCGAGCACAAGGCCAAGGTAATTGCCAAGGATGAAAAATAGTATCTTCACTAGTACATGGAACCCACAATTTGCATTGTATAGGCATGATGGTAATTGTATTTGGCATGGAATTTTCTTCTTTACATTGCCTCCATATTTACTTCCACTTTGTATCTTCTAAGTTTGTTTAGTTTTGTTCATGTATAACCTTTTGAATCTAACCTAATACTAATACCCAAAATAGAAGCTTGCCTCTGAAGCTCTTTGGGCATCATTCCCGAAAAAAATCCAATGGTTATAGGGTGCATATATCTACCCAGTTGTGGGCCATTGTGTTGTTGTGCTTTTGATAAATCTACCCTCCAAGTTAATAATTGTGGTGGGCTGGCTAAGACATAGAATTTTCTCCCTATTAAACACCATGAGGAAAGCACAAATCGATACCATTGTTGTCATCATCTATCTTAGCGTCTTATTATTGATATCCTCTTCATCTACTCTGCTCGGGCACAAGAATTTAATTGTAAACTAGAACACTGAAGCTTTCAATGTAACATAGGTGTAAATCAAGATAATTTTAGTTCTTGTTACCTGAGATTCTCACTATCCTGTTGTCATACATGGTTATTTCGTAGAATTTTAATTATGGCCTATAGACGTTTTAAAATCGTATTGTAACATGAAAATTTTCATTTCTAAAATTTACATGTTTTTAAACACTCCTTGGATTAAATCCCAATCAGTATGTATTTAACCATTCTCCGTATTAAATCATGACATGACAGGACAACAAAATTGTAGTAGGAAAATCATGTTCCTTCCTGAAATTATAAATGTATTTAATCCTTCGTAGTTTTGGTAAGTATTAATTATTTAATCATGAATAGTTTTGGTAAATATTAGGTATCATATGAGATGAGGGAATGGATTCCTTGAAAGAAAAAAAATTGTGACTAGAAGAGTAAGAGGGTGAAAAGGAAATAGAATGGTTGTCTTCCAAGGGACTCACCGAGAAACCACTCAGGGTGCTTGTTAGGGTTGATAAACCACATGCAGAAGGAAGTTTGATGTGGTTTTATAAACCACTCATTGTGTGCTTGACACATTTTATAAACCACCCAGGTTGATTGCAAGGGGTTGATAAACCACTCCTAGTGTTTTTGACCAAGCTGATAAACCACCCATTACTATGAATTATGTTTTCCTTGACTAGGTGACAAAACACCCACTCCCATAAATATTTCATATCCTATGTGTACTGAAGATGAATTCTTTCTAAGACTGTAGAAAGGAAAAATTTCCCTTAGATCATGGATCTAGCTCGGGGGTGATTGTTGTAAGTAATTATGGCTATAGTAGGTGTTATCACTCCACTAGATTCCCAAGGCTGAAGAAGGAATCCCAATAGAGGTAACCAAAAACCAATATTTTGACTTGATAGCTAGCCCTACCAAGCCGGAGAGGGGTCTCTCCAAAAGGTAACAGCGAGGAGGGCTGAAGAAATTATGGTTTTAGGCAAGGTATGAAATGCAAGAATTTGTTTTGATTTGGGGTTGGGCTCACTGAAACGAGGATTAGGTCAAGGGGGCTAAATTAAGGCCAATGAGATGAAATTGCAGTCCATTCGATGGGGAAAGGTAGGTAGGAACGCTTAACACTTAAGGTGATTTTGATGAGATGAATAGACCGGTGAGGAGCTAGGAAGAGCATATGAGTTGAATTCTCCCTAAACTGAAGAAAATGGACAAATTATGCAAAATTTACCAAAATAGAGCATGAAAAACATGAATTCTGCCTTTCAACTTGAAATTAAGTGTATCATAGAATTGAAAAGGTTTATGAGATTACAATACATTCATACAAATGATGACTGAGAAAAATACTATGTCAAACATTCATACCACATGAATCCAAAATAAATAGCTGCAATTTGTCATTAATATCTAGGCCAAAATGTTTCTTGGTCAATACACAAACTTTCAAAATGATGCCAACCCTTGACTCCTCTGAAAACCTGAGCTAAATAGACCTCAAACCACCTCCTCTTATCCTCAGGGGTCAAATCCATGAGATGAGGGATATATTACATGAAAACATGAACTGAAAGCTAGAGTGTAGGATGAGAAAAGTGACTCATTCCTATCTCTAGGAACTGATACATTACACCTCAACTGATTGGCTTACCTACTATATCTACCCTAGATAAAAGTAAAAAAATTAATTTTAAATTCATATTGACCATTTACATTAGTAATTTTTAATTTTCCCAAGGTGAAAAGTCAAACTGGAGAAAATTTTCTAAAGATTGTGAAAATTTGAAATTTCCTGGCAAACGCGCGGTGTCCAAGTAGAAAAAATAACATGTTTTCAAAGCTGGATTTAAGTTCCTTCCCGGTGTCCAAATCCGCTCCATGATAGCTCATTGGAAATATCTCTGAGTCTAGTTTCCAAATATACCACCAGTTTACAAAATGGAGCTCATTTTCCTTTTCAAAAATGTTATCTCCCAAGACTACTAAACGCGCAGCGACTAGGCCAAAAAGGAGGCAGAAACATGAAATTTTGGTGTTTTTTTGCATTTTTGAGGGACCATTTCTCCTCCAAATTTTCTGAAACTTGCTAGGGGTGATGTCCTCATCATTATGAACCTACTGGTGATGGCCTTTTTTCATTTAGAGGTCCTAAAAAAGAGCGCAATGTCCAGGTCATTGCACCTTTCGCAAAATTTATGTGTTGAAAATTGCAAAAAATTATTGAAATGAACATAAGTGAAAAAACGTGCAAAAATTATGAGGGTACTTTCTCATTGAGTGCTTGAGGCATGGAGTCACACCTCAGCAAGTATTTCCAACCTTTATTTCTCTCCATGCTTGGTCAAATTTTCAATTTTAGCATTGGCTCTTTTGAGCTTCGCCAATGCAATTCTCTCTTTTCGTGCATGAATTTTGACCCTTGTTCTCAAAAATTCATTGTCCTTGTTGACCTTCTCAAGAAAATTCTCCAAATTTAGATTGGCTCTATCAAGCCATGGTTCCCTTTCCTTACTGATTTCTAGGGCAAGCTGTTCATTTAAGGTAAGTTGGTCTGCTAGCTCAGCTTCCCTTTGTTTCTCTAAGGCTAGAGCTCTTTTCAGCCCTCTAGTATTTGGTCTCTGTGTTGGAGGTTGATCCTCCTCGTCATCAATTTCACCAAACCTTTCCAATGTTTCCTCAAGCAAGGCTTTAGCCTTTTTTGCCTCTCTTTGTGCTTTGATAGACTTCACCTCAATGATGACCTACTTGGTCTTCAGTTGCTGATTTTCTTATTCAAGGAAGTCAATCACATACTTTGACCTCTCAAGATTAGTTTCAAGTTCACTAAAATTTTCCTCTTTGCCTTTGATTGTTGCACTGGTAATTTTGTATTATTCTTCCTGACCTAGGTCAATCAACTGAAATTCATGCTCTGTCCCATGTTTTCCCTCCTCATCATCATTGTTTGGCTCCCTCCTCATCACCATTGTTTGGATCTTTTTAATTTTCCTTTCCTTTATCTACCTGTTGTGTTGATGAAGAAGGCATGGCCCCTTTCACTCCAAGTGAAGAAAACGCATGCCTATAGCCTCTCTGATAAGTTTTGGGAAAAGGGGGAACCTCAGTCAAACTAGCCCATGCTGCCTCAATAACTTCCTCACTGCTGGATGACTCCGACTCATGATGTGATGACGATGAAGGGTTATAGAAATGTGAAGAAGAAGGATCAACATGAGGTGAATGAAACTTACTTGGTGATGATGTATGAGCAGCAGGCTGAGATGGGGGAGTATATATGGGAGGATGAGATGATGAGGGGATATTCTGATCATGCTGACTAGGTGGGGTAGTGAAATCTCATTTGATATGAATGTGTCCCATGGAATGTTCATTTGATCAAGCTGATACATGACTATAATTTTGATGAGGGAGTGGTGGAAAAAACTTTGCATTTGATGACTATAATCCCTTTTTTGTGCAATGTATGCCATCTTGTCAATGCTGCAAGAGAGAAAATAGGGTATGTGAAGCATTCTGACTCTATTGAAGTGCATGAGAAGCCGGATATGATAGGAATAGAATCAAGAAAACCTCCCCTCACAGGTGAAGTATTTCATGATGACTTTCATCATAGGGACATATCTGTCAAGGAGATGAGAGAAAGGGAAAATGGCCTTCTTATCATCCTTGTATCTTGGTTTAAGATATGGTTCATAATAGCAATGATCAAGGTTTCCTTGCTTAAACCATTTTTCTCCTACACTCGGGATCCATGTAGTAGCTGCAATGATATTAGTTGACATAGTAAATGTGACCCCAACAAGAGTGACCTACCTATCATGAATATTGGAAATGAACAACCTTGTCAACATAGGGTGATACTGGATCTTCTACACTTTCTCACAAAACTCAAAACAACCAACTTGTTTAAAACATGACACGGTGAGGGGAGAAGCCATGAGCTCTTTTGTGGTTGTTGGTTCATATCTGATGATTTTCCCTCCTTTCTTATATGATTTCTTCTTTGGTTTTTTCTCCTCACTGACATTTTTGTTTTCCTCTTCAGACATTTTGAATTTGAAGACTTGAAACCCTAAGGTGAATGAAATGAGATGAAGGGAGTGTGAGATGAAAGGAATAGCTTAGGCAAATGGAGGGAGAAAATTTAAATGAGAACCTAGGTCTATGAAAATCGTAGGATTTAGTATATTTTATGAATGATTAGGGATATGAGTATGGAGATCATGCATGAAAATAGGAAGGGAAAATGAAAACTAGGGTTTCTTAGTAAGAAAACACTTCAAATTTCTTTTAGACAAAAGATATATTAGTGAGAAGTTTTTTTAGGGTTTACTCACTGATTTAAATATCCTTGAAGGAATTTGTGGCAAAATCTAAGCTTGCTGGAGGTTGTAAAACAATTTGAAACCCTATCTGAGCAAACGTGCAATGTCCTGGAAGAATGCATAGCGTCCGGGCAAACGTACAGCGTCCGAAGGCAAACGTGCAATGCCTGAGTATTTTTTGTTAGAGGTTGATTGGGAAAACATGATGCCTGGGTTTAACATGCATCATCCAAACAAACGCGCAATGTCCGAAGGAAAACGCGTAGCCTCTGAAATTTTGTTAATTTGCTCAAAAAAACTCGAAATTTCTCCTTTGTTGCAAACTGCTGATGGATGAATGGAAGAAATAGGTTTTATTTGAGAATTTTGAATGGATTTATAGCTTTAAGGATTTGAATTTTTTATTTTATTTACCCACTTTCCTTATGTTCACTTTTTCTTCTAACACTTTAACACTGATACTCTTTAACTTCTCTGACTTTCTGGCTTTGTAGGTTGATCAAGTAATGAAGCTTGGCTTTCTTTGTTTCATTTTGGCTAGAATGATTGCACTGGCAGCTAGGGATGAATTTATTACATATGAAAACATAAAATTACATTTGGAAATAGAAATAAATTACATATTTGATTTTATATCAAAATGGCATTTTGATATAAAAATCATTAAAATAAAAAACTACAACTTGAAAATATAAAAATTACAAAGTGATGATCTTCTATATAGGAAGATAAAATTATGTTTGAGTCCCTCTCATATATTTGCTGACTTTATTTCAATCAAGTAATGACCTTGAAAAACAAAAAACCTAATGACCTAATGAGACTCTTTAAACTTGATTTTCATGACTGGGCTTTGACTTAAAACAAATCCTGGTGAAAAGATAATTTTCATAGGTGTTGTTATGCTCAAGGAGACATGGGAGTGAGTTAGCCAATATGATCTTCTGAGGGAGAATGAAGTTTTATTTGAGGAAATCTACCACCAGTGAAAGAATTTTTAGCATGACCTAATGGAATGATATAAAAATTTCAGAATGAGACACCTAATATGAGAAATGAAGGAATGATATCAGTCGCTGATGGAAGAATGCATATTCTGACTCTAAAATTGGATTTATTGGGGATGGAAACTCTGATAGAGGTGTCAAGAACTGAAGATCTCTGAGTTGAGGAGATCGGTGCTTTATTCCATTGGGCCAAATATTGTAAACAATAACTAAAACTGTAAATGTAGGACTAATTTTCTGAATAAATGATACAAACTAAATGAAAGTGAATCAATTTGACTTAACTGAAACAAAAACTCAAAAAATAAACTCACCCTAATGCAAAATTAACTTTAAAAAAAGTAGAAACTTCAATGAAGCTCCATGGCCTTCACTTCAGGCTCTAAACTCCAATTTTTGTTTCACTTCACACTTGCATAAATATTAAATTGATATATACAATGAGGATGAAAATTTTCCTTAATTTTCAGATCAGAAGAGAGAGTGCTTCAGGAGCCTACCGTTTACTGGCCCTCGTAAGCAACTTTGTGCATCCATTTCTTCCAAAAGATAGGCATTATTTCCACGAGAAGCTGCAATTCTGAAAGGACCCTTCCACAGATTATCAAATTTCACGTGCTTACCTTTATCTTCATTTCTTGCATCCCAACAGAGTACCATATCACCACGTTTGAAATTTTCCTCTTTATTTTTCCTGTCATAAATCTGTTTGATCTTATCATGAATCTTAGAAGTGTTGTGAAACACTTCCTCTCTTGTTTGCTGCAAGTGGATCATTTGATTGATCCTTCTTTGAATATCATTTTCTTCACTTCCATCCTCTTGCAGAAGTTTCATGACTGGGACTACTAATGAAGTGGGAAATATTGCATCTACCCCATAAACTACTTAAAATGGAGACATACCAATGGATATTTTGTTACTTACTATGTTTGCCCATAGTGCATTTATCAACTTCTTGTGCCAATTCTTTTTGTTAGCTTCCAACATCTTTTTGATGATATTGACTAGAGACTTGTTCGAAGACTCTGCCAATCCGATGCCCTGTGGATAATATGTTGTGGAATGACCCAATTTGATGTTGTATTTATCGCAGAATTCTGTCATTTTCTTTGATTTAAAAGAAGATGCATTATTTGTGATTATCTTTCTGGGACAACTAAATTGGGACAAAATGTTAGCTTCAAGAAACTAAATAATGACTGTGTCAGTGGCTTTCCTGGTAGGGATCGCTTCGATCCTCTTCATGAAATAATTTGTAGTGGTAAGTATCCATTTATGTTGAGCAGATGAAGGTGGGTGTATTTCACCAATAAAATCCAAGCCCCACTACTGAAAGGGAGCTTCAACTAAAATAGGTTGTAAAGGTAAAGGTAAGATCATACGTTTACCTTGGAAATGCTGACACTCATGACAACTCATGACCATCTTTGATCAGAACTGGATCAAGGACCTAAGGATTAGCTCAAAATTCAAAGTTAAAGGATTGAGTTTAAACTAATATGGTTGCATAGGTCTCGTCTTCCTGATTCTGGCTCCAAAAACTATTCAAAAAACGGACACCATATGAAGAAGTTATTTCATTTTGAATGCTAAGTGGGTCTAGCGGAGCACGGAGGGGCCAGCCCTCCTCCCATGGAACCTCATCATATGACCAGTGTGGGAGCTTAATGTTAAGAGTGCTTAAGGAGCTTAATCTCAGGTTTAATATTTAATTAATATTCAGTTAAGTGGAATTTAATATGACGGAGATTTTGGAGGCGCTCCCAAATTTAGGCGGACTTCCACTTTTAGTGGAGTTAACTAGTAGTTGCCCCACATTTAGTGGAGGAAATTGGGGAAAATATGTTTTGGTCATAAATTCCTCATTCTTGAACCAAATTGGACGAAATTTTAGTCAATTTTGGGTCTCTTTGACCTTATGAAGACTTTGGGACATGTTTCAGGTTGAATGGAGGTGTTCTTTAGAGGCTTTTTCTTCAGGGAAGATGAAGGAGCCATCAGGGCTACCATGAGACAAATTCAGTTTGAGGCCTAACCAGGGGAATTAGAGTCCTTTTCCAGAGTTCCAATAGTCTAAATTGGATAATTCAGATGTTATGAATTTTATGAAATGGTTTTCAGAGCCTGTAGAGAGCATTAGAAAGCTGAAAAGCTTCATTTAAGTTCCAGAGACCATTGTTTCCTGCTTTTTCCAGCAGTAGTGTAGGGGCTAGCCAGGGGAGCTAGAGAGAATTTATAGTGAACCAATGGTCACTGTTGAATGAAAATTTGATTCTAAATCTAATGACAGAGGTTTTAGAAAGTTTGGATAACTTCTAGAGGTTGAAAACTCAGCAGAGAGGTTTTCTTTGACCCTAGTGCCAGGGGGTGCCGACAATGTATGGAGATGAAACCAGAGCAGCCTGAGGCCGTTTCTGATGAAAAAATAGTCGAACTTGGCTATTTAATAAATTTTGAAACCAATGGAAGTGGATTCAGAACATTTTGAGAACTGCTTCAGCTCGATAATTTGATTGGAATTTTTGGGCAGCCTTGGGCAAACTGTGGAGGATAGCCTATTTTGGGGATGTTGTGCTTCATTTAAGAAATTTATCAGTTGAAATTTGGTGTCTGATGTTTTTTGGATATATAAGTAGTGGTTTCAGTGATTCAAATATAATTCCGAGGGAGTTTGTGCCATTTAGAAGCTCAGAGAAGCTTAGTGCACCGACAGAAGGAAATGTGTTAACATGAGCCTAAATCTATTGGCAGAATTTGGACAGCCATTAGAGGGATGTTAAATGGTATTCTCAGACCTTTGAATCATTTTTTTATTCATTGGTGTTAAGCATGAAACTTGTAAAATAAAAATTACCTTAATCCCAAAGAGTCGAGTCTAGTTGACAAGACTCAAAGGAGACGTAGCCCACGCGTTTTCAGGTGAGCTCCTATATTATATTGTTGTTGTGTTTAATGGTTTTATTGCTGAATTATGTTGCTGTTATACATGTTAAATTACAGCAAGAAAAAATAAACTTAAGACACATAAACAGTAAAAAACAACATACACCACTTTCAAGCCAAAATTCCGTAAAATGTCAAGTTCAAGCTAGATCATTTTAATTTAAATTGAGTGGTAGGTTCTTGAAATACATACAAGTTATACAAACCATTTTCAGATCAGTCTTATACATATATGAAAACAAGTTAGGCTAGTAGTAACCCGCTCTCAATACTTTATTTGCCGTAGTCTTCCAATACAAATTACCTCCGCAATATCCCTTGTGAGAATCTCTCATTACTTCTCTTGATTCATCTTCCACCAAACAATACTCCTCCTAGATCCTTCTAATAGAGTGCACTATTAATAATACATTATTTTGAAGCTTTATGTTTTAAGGACCTTTCCTTAATCTTTGTCATGTCCGGAGGAGGATTCAAATGTTGTAAAACATAAAAAAATCAGCATACCGAGGAGATGATGAAAAAATAATTGATATCTGAACTAAACTTACATTTTCTTCCTCATCAGACAGTATTGATATGAGATTGATATCAAGCGCATGAAAATTAGACTCATCCATGAGCTTGGCCAAGTCTTTCCCTTTGATCAGTTTGGTTGGTCTGATCTCAACATTGTACTCTAAAAGTGTTGTTATCCACCTACCTATTCTTCCTTATGGATATGTTTGTATAAGTACTTCTTTAACCGATGCATTTGGAACATATGCTAGAATATGGGAATGCAGAATGTAAACGCGGAAGTATTTGAGTGCTTTGACTAAATCCAATGCCTAATTTTCAATTATGTTATATCGGAGAGATGCATATCTTATGGTACGACTGAAAAAATCTATAGGCATCTCTGTCCCATCCTTTTTCTGCATAAACACCGTTGCTAAGGTATGCTCAGAAGCAAAAGAAAAAATTGATGAAACCTAAAGAATAATCGGGACATGTCAACACTGGGGCAATAGTTAAAGCAAATTTTACTAAGTTGAATTATTTACGGCCACTCTATGACCATCTAACATCATTTTATTTTTTGAACATATTGGTTAATTAGATATAAATCTTCCGGATAGTTCCTAAAACTCTCATGTGATTATCCGGAAGATTTATATCTAATATGTTATGGATCACAGAAGCTTGCACTCTCAAATATTGGTTAATTCTCTAAGATGTTCTGATAGGTTGGGAATAAAACTGCGTAGGAAGTTCATCTTACCATTAAAGCCTTGAATTTCCTTTTTGTTTTTGGGGAAATATATTTTCTGAATTGCTTCAACTCTAGCAGGGTCTATATGGAATCCATCTTTTGAGATAATATGTCCCAACAACTTACCCACTTCTGTATAAAACAATCATTTTTTAGGATTTAAGGAAATCCCAAATTTTCTGCACCACTGGAATACAACTCTCAAATGATGTAAGTGCTCTTCATCTAAATTTGAAAAAATGGTATTATCATCTAAATAAATAACCAGAAAGACATCTTTTTCATTACCAAAAGCTATGTACATTGCACGCTGGAAAGTGGCTCCAGCGTTCTTCAACCTGAATGGAATTTTGGCTTATTTAAAGGTTCCCCATGGTGTTGTGAATGATATCTTATCTTGGTCATTTTCATCTACAAAAATATAATTGTAACTTGAATAGCCATCTAACAAAGACATACTTATGGCTCCTACAACTCTCTGAAGAATGTGATCCATCTTGGGCAGTGGATAATTGTCTTTTAATGAGACTTTATTCAGATTCCTGAAATCTATACAAAGTCGAATCTCACCTATATTCTTCCGCACCGACACCAAGTTAGAGATCCAATCTAAAAATCTGACCTTGAACAATGATGCCTCCCTTATAAAGCTTATTTACCTCTTTTTCGATGGATGGCAACAATTTTGGATTAATCCTCCTAAGCTTCTGTCTAAAGGGATTTTTATTTGTCTTGATTGGGATTGTATGCTTAGTGATATCTTGATTATAAACCTTTAGGTCTGAATAATTCCAGGAAAACACATCAGAAAACTCAGTAAACAAATCAATGTATTTAGGCTTTACCTCTGATGGAAAGGAATTTGAGAGTTTAATGAATTTCGGTTGATCAGTTGTTCCTATATTCACATCTTCAACTCCTTTCTCTGTGGGAACCAAAGTTGGTTTTCTTGCTACATAATCCTGATCAAATAAATCTTCCAAAGGTATAAGACCATTCAGAATGTTATTGTCTTTAAGTTGAAAAATTTCAATATTTTCTATTTTAATAACCTGATCATCTTTATCATGTACCTCATTCATAGAAAAATTTTCAAATTCTCCTTCACTCTGCAGGAATTTGTTCACTTGCTTATCATCCCATAAAACTTGCCAGAATTTCAAGTTATCAAGAATAGCAGGCCTGTGATTTATATGGATCTCAAACTTTTTTTCAGAAAACATTGTAGATATGAAATTTATTGCAGCAGTAGCTAATGAATTAGCCATTAAATTCTGCAATCTAGGCACTACCTTAAGGGTGTGTTCAAGAAACATCTTTAAAATGTGAAGTGCTATATTCCTATACCGTCTCATTCTCAGGTGATTGGCTTGGTACTCACCTTTGATTTGCTTAATCACTAGCTCTATATCTCCATAGACTACAATTCTCTTTGCTCCCATTTTTTTTCATAATTTTCAAACCAATAATGAGCACTTCATATTCAGCCTAATTATTTGTGCAGTCAAATGCTAATTTATAAGAACACAACCTTACATTATTTGGGACCTTGTTTTTCTGTTGTCATGGGCGGCAGATCCACAAAACTATGCCAGCTCCGTGTTCGCCAATGAAACCATCAAAATCCATGCTCCAAAGGCCATCTTCTTCTTCTTCTAGGTGCTAAAATCCTTGCTCCTGATTTGACACTTACTGGTGATCTGATTTTTCATGTTGTTCTAATTTTTTATCTGCTTCTATTTCTGGTTGTTGGGTTACATTGGGCAGATTTTGTTTCTCTTCCTCTAGCATTGTTATAATAAAATTGGAGACTTTGGGAACTTCCTCTAATTCTACTATTTAACAATATATATCATTTAGACCTGAATCATTGTACAATATGAAAGACTCTAGATCAATATGTACAACATTGATTGGATGATTGTTAGGTCTTTATTTATTAGTGATTATGTACTTAATTTTGGTATCACGGTAAATCTTTCTCATTTGACCAAATACAGGGATAGTGGCATAAGAAAAGTCTAACTGCAATGTACCTCTTAGTTTGACCCCCCAGGATCTTGACAACAGCATACCAAAGCGTGGGGGAATATCGGCAACTATCACATCCATAAGGATATTTTTGGCGGGGATTTGTTCTAATGAGATCACTAGATCTTTGATTAGACCTAAACAATGAACATGGCCAGAATCAAAAGAGTATAGATCATGATATGGGCGGGTAATATCAAGGCCAAGCTTCTCCATGATGGCTTTGGGAATGAGGTTGTGAGAAGCCCCAGAGTCTAACATGGTATTATGGAGAATATACTGATGAATTTTAAGACTCAAATAGAATGGTGGGACTTCACTATCTTCAGATTGGCCATCAACGGCAGGACCAAATATCAACTCAGGCTGGTCATCTTCTACATTAACCATGTCAGATAAAGGGTCAAATTTTAGGGTCTTGGCTACATGGTTTTTGAACTTATCAATTTTGACCAACTGGGTAAGGGGAATAGACACTTTTATTTAGAAATTTTAGACTCAAAATTAAAAGGTGTAGTTTTATCTACCTCTTTCGTGGTAAGATCCATTTTTTCGATATGATCTCTGGGTGCAGCTTCCTTTCTCTGAATATATTTTTCTCTAACTCGTGTACTTGTCGTAGGCTGATTATTTATGTTTTGACTTAGTGCTACAATTTCTTTACCCTTATTCTGAACTTTTTTTGGTGCTTCTTCTTTATGCTGAAATTTTTTCTTGGGAAGTGGAGTTATTGGAACATCTCGACCTCTCAAGGTGTATTGTCTTTTTTGGGAACTTAATGCATTTACGTACCCTCTCTGATAGTCATCAGATTCTGCCTCTAATTCATGATCGTTTTCCATTATGAAATTTTTATCATTCGGTGAACTTTTCTTCTCCACATACTCTTCATCCTCAGTCAGAAAAATAGGCTGACCATCGGCTGTGAAAAGAAGATTCTCTTCTACTTTAGGTTCTTCTTTTTCATCACTTTGGGCATAATTCTTCTGAAGCAATGTTCTGATTTGTTGCTATTTTGCTTCCGGAGGTCTTTGTTCTCGCTACTTTATTCGAAACTGAGGTTGCTTCTAGCCTCAGAAATTTGGATTTCTAATTAAAGGCTCAGAGTGTCTAACTGAAATATACATTTTATCAACTATTCTCTACATAGTTTTCAGTAAGGCATCAAATTTAGTATCAGATGAAGCAGAGGGTTCCTCTTTGATAGTCACTTTCCATTCACCTTTAAGTCTGGCCTTCTTAACTAAGAGATTTTTTTCAACACTTATTGAATTCTTCATCATATCTTCAAGAGTGGCATGGTTTCTTTCTCTCAATGAATAGGCCATATCTGGATCAAAAGCATCAGGGTAATCGAGAAGGGCTAAAACGGGGGGTGGTTTCATTTCATTAGGAATGGAATTATAAATTCTGAGATATCGGGCATTGTCGTCAGATACTGATTCATTGGGATTACGTTTCAAGGAATCATATTGAGCAAGGATCTGTAAAGGATTTTTCTTTTCATCCCACCTGGCTAAGAAAACATCAGTCAATTCAGCAGGAGTCTTAATTGAATTTTCTGCTAGGTCATGAAAACAGACTTTGACTTCACCTAAAAAATATTGTGCAATGATCCACATCTTAGCATCATCTTCATCTAACTCCTCCAGATATATAAAAGTTGTGATTTTAGTCATATGCTGACGGGAAGTGATTTTGGAATTCTCATAAAAAAGGGGAAGCCTTTGACCATACCCTTGAGGCAGATCAACCATATTTTCAGGGAGTACTAATGGTCCAAAACGAGTCATGATTCCATATGGATGATGAATTGGGATAACAACCGGAGGGGTGGGCTGAATAGGTATAGGGGCTAAAACTATTGGTAGTGAAGTAACTGGTATGTATGATGAAGTTGAAGGTGTAGATTAGTATATCGAAATTGACTGAGTTTGAGGTTTAGATGTAACAAAAAATTCTTCAAGAGAATAAAAATTGATCCAGTCTTTGATGTCTAGATTAGATTCAGGCTTAATTTCTTCGTAAAACCAATATTTAAAATAAATTAAATCTAATTTCCACAAAGATTTTATTTCGGATAATCTCAAAGGATTAAAAACTATATCGGACAAGGAATTTCCAGATTTGGACTTGAATAGAGATAATTCAAACTTTATGTCATAGGGTATATTTTCTAGAGAAAGTAATTTTGCAGGTAGAGATGCTCATATTACCAACGATACTGGTCCAGATTAGATTTGCAGAGTTTAATATCAGTGTATCTTATAGAAGCCAGATCTACTAGTGAGGCACTGCACTTATGGAATCAGCCTTCCGAAACTCGATCCTATCATCCAATGGATCAGTTTCCAATTGATCTATGTCATACACCTAGGGAAATTTTTGTCTCTTCGTTCCCCGACAACTGTGCAAGTATGTTATCACTCCGCCAGATTCCCAAGGCTGAAGAAGGAATCCTAACAAAGGTAAATAAAAACCAAGCTTTTGACTTGATAGCTAGCCCTATCAAGCTGGAGAGGGATCTCTCCATATTAGCCAGGAGGGCTGGAGAAATTAGGGTGTTAGGCTAGGTATGAAATGCAGGGATTTTTTTTTTTTGGGGGGTTGGGCTCACTGAAATGAGGATTAGGTCAAGGGGACTAAATAAGGGCCAATGAGATGAAATTGGAGTCCATTTGATGGGGCAAGGTAGGTAGGAAGGTTTAACACTCAAATGTTATTTTTATGAGATGAATAGACTAGTGAGGAGCTAGGAAGAACATATGAGATGAATTCTCCCTAAACTGAAGAAAATGGACAAATTAAAATGAGTCACTTTTCTCATCCTACACTCTAGCTTTCAGTTCAGCTTTTCATGTAATATCTCCCTCACCACATGGATTCGACCCCTGAGGATGTGAGGAGGTGTTTTTAGGTCTATTTATCTCAGGTTTTCAGAGGAGTCAAGGGTTGACATCAGTTTGGAAGTTTGTGTATTGATTAAGAAACAGTTTGGCCTGGATATTAATGAAAAATTGCAGTTATTTGTTCGGGATTCATGTGGTATGAATGTTTTACATAGTATTTTTCTCTGTGATAATTTTTATGAATGTATTGTAAGCTCATAAACCTTTTCATGTCTATAATATTCTTAATTTCAATTTGAAAGGAAGAATTCATGTTTTTCATGCTCTGTTTTGGGAAATTTTGCATACCAGGTAAATTTTAATATTTTAACTATTTCATGTACTTTATCTAAAACATATTTATCATGATTTTTATTTTTATATTAATGATAATATCTTCTTCTTTTTTTCTGTGTAGGAAACAATGATTTCTACAGGTTTCTGGAGAGCCATGCATTGGTAATTTTTGGCCCAACCATACGCACAGGGTGGAATTCCCAGAATTCCAACCTGAAAAAAGAACTTCTAGATTATCTAGAAGCCCTTTTTTGGGTCGGCACATTTGACAGAACAGCAGTGGCTCGGGTAGCCAGTAAATATTTGAAATATACCAGGGACACCTATAGGACGCAATTGCAATTTAACCCTAGATATGAGCGTCCTCTCGCAGTTCCAGAGAGTGAGTGGAGAGCACTCATCCATGATGGAAAAGAGAAAAGGGCAAAGAAACAAGGAAAAATGCCAACTGGACCCGCAAGGTAAATTACAACTTTAATTCAATAGCTTTAATTTTCTCTATGTCTAAAATAAAAGTGTGATACGTCATATCTGACTTCAATCTTTTGATGCTAGGTTTCCTGACACTTCAAAGGCAACCAAAGCTAGGATTGAAAAAAAGGGCCATCACAAGCTAGGCCAGGGCGGCTACTTGAAATTAGCTGCAAGAATTGTAATTAAGTAGCTAAACATCTTATAATTAATTGTATCGCCTTCAAACGTTTTTGTAATCCTATCAAATATGATTAAAAATACACAATCATATGTAATGTAGGGTGATGACTTCGGAACAGAAACTACAGAGGAAGATAAAAATATCGCTTTCCGTTTCGGCTATCAAGCCGTAGTTGAACGTCGCAGAAGCTTGGGGCAGGTCCCAAGATCCAAAATGCCTGATAAGGTAAAACATTAACCTTTCAATATGTTTTTTTTCGTCCATAAATTTAATGTCTAACAACTTTGTTTAAATCAGGGGAGCAGCACTACCGATGAGGCAAATAACCCAGTTTTAGAGCCAGATGTAGATGATCCTCACGTGCAACCTGATCATTGTAGTGGGGACCAGGCCGACAATGCTACTATCAGTGAGGGCCGTGACGGTAATTAATTTCCACTTATAATTTTTCTAATTATACCTTGATGGTTGTCCTTATAACGTTTTTTTTTTAAATGACAGAGAATGTTTCCCTTGAGGATCTTACCACCAGAGAGGAAGACAGGGAAATAGTCCCAATGGCGACAACTGGTGCACCAGGTAAATAATCTCATTGCAATTTTTTTTATTAATATTACCGAACTAGTTCAATGATATTTAAAAACTGACAATTAAAATGTAATATTATCTGTTTTTGTAGGCGATGCCCCATCACTGGATGAGACCAGACATCGTGACTGCGCAACTAGGTCAGCGGCGACAACTGGTGCACCAGGTAAATAATCTCATTGCAATTTTTTTTATTAATATTACCGAACTAGTTCAATGATATTTAAAAACTGACAATTAAAATTTAATATTATCTATTTTTGTAGGCGATGCCCCGTCACTGGATGAGACCAGACATCGTGACTACGCAACTAGGTCAGTGGTGACAACTAGTGCACTAGGTAAATAATCTCATTGCAATTTTTTTTATTAATATTACCGAACTAGTTCAATGATATTTAAAAACTGACAATTAAAATTTAATATTATCTGTTTTTGTAGGCGATGCCCCGTCACTGGATGAGACCAGACATCGTGACTATGCAACTAGGTCAGCTGTGCGGGTCGAAAGGCACGAAACAGGAGCAAAGCATGATGATATTGATGATGTAATTAGGAGCTTTAAAAATAGGAAGAAGAAAAATAAAATTCGATAATGTAAAATATTGTATTATTATAAGACAAACGTTACCATACTTGGAACGTTTTTTGCGTTATATAAAAAACTCATTTATCATACTATTTTTATGTCAAGAATTAATTGCAATGTTTCCTTGCGTACTTTTTGTTGAATTGTTTTTTTATTAGTTATTGAATATTTTTTTTTTATGCTCATGAAAGTAAAAAATGAAATATAGATTGGGTATTAGGGAATTGAGAGTGATGTGAGGGGGGGGGAGGGGCCATAAGAGCTTCCACCTTCACGTGGTTGGCCCTGTTTAGTAGAGAATAATTTATTGGAGCGATTTAATCTTGGAGCAAACCTCCCTTGATCCAGCGTAGCAACAAAAAAGTCAGTGTTGACTTAGTTGCTACTCTTTCACATCGTGGGAGGCTTGTTCCAAGTTCATGCGACTCCAATAAATTGTTCTTGAAACGAAGAGGAGCTTATTCAGGTATGTTTTGACATTTTCAACATATGTTCTAACATTATCATAAGAATGCATCTTAGAGTAAAAAATACTACATCGATTACTTGTATTTATTGTATAGATAATGATGGATTTTGATTGACTTGGCAGTGCAGGTACAAATCCTCTTGCATCATGAGCAATACAACTTGTCAACCAGGGTCATGCCCAGGATATTTTTGCTTGTGCGCTTGACCAGGTTCGTAATGTCACATTTTGTAAGTTATTTTACAGTTCATAATTCAATATTAAGCTTATTCATGATTATTATCTAGGTTTTTTGTATGTGTTTTTTCATCTATTTGATTGTAAGCAACTCTGCATGTTTCCTGTTGTTCACTATGATTTCTCCCATTACCACTCCCAGGATGAATCCGAATTTATTGTTACATAGGTTACTTTATTTTTACTATGATTTCTCCATTTACGATTTCATAGGTTACATCATGTAAAGTTGTTCATGCACATGTTGGAATATTGAAAAATTCTAGAACAATGAATGGAGAATAAATCTCCCTTCTTTTAACACAGAGAAAATAAAAATTTCTTTGACAGGAGACAGAGTTTCAATACTTTGAAAAAAAACTTCTATTCCCTTCAATAACTCAAAAAAAAAATATTACACTTCTTCCTCACTGAGAGGGATTACAAAATTATGACTGCTACAAAACGCAGTGCATAAAACCAACTCACTGTCTGTTCAAAACAAACATACTCTGTCTCTAAAACACTCTGCTGTGTTTTTCCCTTTCACACTGTTGTGCATACACACTTAAAAAGTTACACTCAGTCTTTCACTTTTTACACACTGTTGTGTAATAAAAAATTTACTTATTGTCTATAAAAAAAAACTACCAAGATTTTTTGTCCTTTTTATTTTTATATGTCGTAACATTTAAAACATATT